>OU343225.1:67266000-67463529 GCA_910596185.1 Chrysanthemum makinoi | reverse complement strand
AAGAATGTGCCGATCTCCAGTGGTTCAAAAGCTTAGGTTCTAAGAAATTGTGTGGCCTTGGTCTTCCTCTTATGAAAGCTGATAAAGTTATCAAGGTACATGGCTCTATACGTTAATCTACCTTTCATGTCTGTATGTTCGATAGAGCGTTGATATTTGCAGGAATATCCATGAAATGTTGGGCGACTCAATTGCTTGGGGTGGATGCACAATGATCTACTTTCTTGGTCAGCAACTCCATTTTGAGCTCTTTGATTTTTCATATCAAGTCCTAAATATTGCAGAAGTTGATAGTGCAACAATTGGACCGTCGAATAAGAGTGCTCACTTTTCTCAGGTTCAATTGCTTTTATCTTTTAGCTCAATTATGATATTTTTTTTCTCTTTCCATTGGATGTTCATTGATCCCCTACACATCTTTCCTTTTCCCTTATCATAAATGTGAGTATTGCCATAAGAATTATCAAGTGGGTCCAAAGGTGTTGAACATTAGAAATATTGAATTCATGTTTTCTAGTTTTGGCATTTGGGTTTTCGATCAATAGAATAGATGTGAGGTTGTTATGACCATGTGCCAGTATTTAAGCTCGTTTAATCATATAGCAGGTTGTAAAGTATAATACTTCATGAAGTTTGTTACAGTTTCTTGTCATATTAGAATCAACATTGTTGCAAATTTAAGTGTAATGAAGTCGCAATCATTTTTGGGAAGTAGTTTTCTAGTTTGAAAATGTTAATGCTGCCTTGAATAAATGTTACTGCTGCTGGAACAAATGTTACTGCTGCTAAAACAAGTTCTGCACATGAAGAATGTCGAAGCTCGGCCCAAGTACAAAGCATCCGAAGGCTTGCAACTCTACCAAAGATGAAGTTATTAGTTGATAGAAGCCTTGTACAATGTATTAGAATGTAGTCGTTATATATGAAGAACAAATGTTTGCTGAGATATCTGTTGGTGCAACAATAGCATGGCCTTGTCCCTTTATCTCGGTATGTCTTTGTTAATCTTGTGATACCAATAATTTTACTAACATGGAGCTTAATGCTTATACATGGGTGTTTATTTGTAGGTGGTCCGTGAGGATTGAGAGAGATGATGCATGATGACCACGGACTAAGCTTCTTGTTGCGTTAATGTATTGTTTAATGTTAACAGACTTTATGTTAGATTCTGTCTACCTTATTTATGTTTAGTGATTTTGTTATGACAATTGCTAATTTGAAATACAATTTCGTTTTATTCATTTAATATTTAGTTGATGTTTTATTCATATCGTAATAATAGAGTGTGCATGGTGAAAATAGCGTCCTATCATATGACTTGTCCGGACTTTGAAATTGTCCTATTAAACTTATTAATCGTCCTAACAATTAACTTAACATTGTAAAAGTGTCCTAATATGTTGTTATTAGGACGTTATTTGGTTGTTCATAGACATATTATGCGACCATAAATTTGGTTTCATAATCGTATTTGGGATATTAGGACCCTTTTCTTGGTGTTAAAGTAACTATAATGGTATATGATAACCGTCCTAAGAATTAACATTAAAGGACGCTTATATGTGTATCAAAAGATTAAAAGTAGGTTACCACATGTTAGAACATTGGAAAAGTGTCCTAATATGTTTTTATTAGGACGTTATTTGTGTTGTTTATAGACCTAAAATGCGACCATAAAATTGGTATCATAATCTTATTTGAGTTATTAGGACCCTTTTCTTGGTTGCTAAAATAGCTATGATGTTACATCATAAGCGTCCTAACAATACTTTTAAGGACGTTTTTATGTGTCTCAAAAGATTAAAAGTAGGTAATCACATGTTAAAACATTGTAAAAGTGTCCTAATATGGTTTTATTAGGACGCTATTTGTGTTGTTCATAGACATATAATACGACCATAAAATTGGTTTCATAAAGGTTAGGACGCTTTGGACCTATTACAACCGCCTTACATGAAACGCTTTCATCCTTGGTCCTATTAAATGAAAGGTCCTAAAAAGTACCATTTTATGACGCTTATGGGGGTCCTAAAAAGCCACTTTTCTTGTAGTGATAGTCCCTGGGTAGATCCCTCCGGTTCTGGCGGATCATGGGAACAAATACCTAACCTTATCATCCTTATATCACCATACATAAAGTAAAGTTGGTCGGTCTATTTGGTATTGTTCATCTGCCATTGGAACCAATTGAAAACCATTTGAGAATCAATCAAGGTGCTTGTGATATATTATCAAAGCATTTTGCACCTGAATTGTTTTTGATATTTTTAGAATAAGAGCTCCCCCTCAACATGTGCATCAAGTGATTGAAATCGTTTTGCACACGGAGGCAAGAGAAAGAGTTAACTTCTTTGAATTCCATTTTCTAAAAGATATCAACATCACTTCCCTAATCAAATCAAGTAGATAAATCATTTTGGGGAAGGATGAGGTTTTCATAAGATTGCTCCCCCTCAATATGTGCCTCGAGATTTTGAAAAGAGTTTTGCACATACAAGAGGGAACCTGCACATTGAGATAAATGATCACGTTTCAAATCATTGGTTTAAGATAGATGCTCCCCCTCAACATGTGCATGGAAAATTTGAAATCGTTTGGCACATGTGGGAAGGAGAGCTTGTACATCCTTATAAAACCATTTACCGAATTATCAGTTTTAAATCCAATTTAAATCACACATTCTCTCCCGATCACAATTATCAAATCATTTGAGATTTGTGATCTTTTGTAGATTTAAATTGATTTTGAAAGCTTTTAAGGAGAATTGTGACTTGATTATGAAAGCGTTTTAACTGATAAGGATCGGAAATTAAGACTTTAAAACTTCATTGATTAAACATGCATGAATATCTTTTGAAAACAATTGAATGACAAATAACTTTTTAATTTAATAGAAATCATTCTCCCCCTCAATCAATGACATAGGTTAATGATTGAGAGATAGATATTTTGACAAATAAGTCCAGATGATTATCAAAAATAGAGTCCGAGTTATTTTTCAAAACAGTTAGTTTTCAGCAGATAAATGTTTAAAGAATCAGAGCATGTAATTTTGAAAACATGATAAAGTATGGCTCTGTTCTTTCTTTGTAAAGCGGGTTACTGCCTGAAATGACAATAAACCATAGTTTCTCTTTCTCCCAAAAATATTTTTTGATTTTTTGATTTTTTATTATTATTTTTTTTTATTATTATTTTTTTTAAGAATTCGAACAACATCTAAAGTCCCGTGTCATTCTTTGAATGACAGCACAAAGACCGTAGATATAATCGAACCGAGAAAAAAAAAACATGACAAATTGACAATATTTTTTGAAGATTTTTCGAATTTTTCAGATTTTTATGGATTTTGAAGGTTTTATATTTTTCTATTTGATTTTTGAGGGTTTTATAATTTTGTATTTTGTTTTTCAAATAAATATTTACAAGAGATAGATGAAGATAGACCTTTACTCCTCGTCTTCCTCCCGAAGACGTTTGAGTGTTTCTGGTTGAAGGCTTTTCAAGCCAAGACGTGGAAGAATAAACTCAAAACGTTCTCTTGGAAGAGCTTTGGTGAAGATGTCTCGCTAACCGATATTCAGTCCTCACAAAATAGAGTTCCACCACACCTTTTTCCACTTGTTCCCGATTGAAATGATGTCGAATGTCGATGTGCTTTGCTCTTGAGTGTTGAACGTTGTTGCATGAGAGAGCAATAGCACTTTTATTATCACAAGACAGAGGGATTTTGTTAAATACAAAGCCATAGTCAGATAATTGGGATCTCATCCATAGGATTTGAGCACAACAAGATGACATGGCTATGTATTCAACCTCTGTAGAGGAAATAGAAGTACTCATTTGCTTCTTTGAAGACCAGCTCACAAGCTTATCACCCAAAACCGAGCACCTCCGGACGTATTCGACGAGTATCTTGACACCGCATGATCTGACCGTGCATATGCGTTAGTGACATACCGGTGTACTTCGGGTACCAAAGTCCCATATTGATGGTTCCTTGGAGATACCGAAAGACCCGCTTAACCGCTTCAAGGTGCTTTTTAGTAGGCTTAGCCTGGTATCTAGCACACATGCAAACAAATAACAAGATGTCTCGTCTACTGGCTGTGAGGTACATCAGGGATCCAATCATACTACGATATTTCGTTTGGTCTACCATGATCCCTGAGAGGTCCTCATCTAATTTAGTTCGTTCAATCATGGGAGTGTCAACAGGGTCACTTGAATCAAATCCAAATTTCTTTAAAATCTCATTTGCATATTTAGATTGATTTATGAAGATGCCTCCGGGACTTTGTGAAATTTGTAATCCCAAGAAAAACGACATTTGTCCCATCATTGACATTTGAAATTTTGAACTCATTTCATTTGAAAAACGGTCACACTCATTGGGGTCAGTCGAGGCAAAAATGATATCATCAACATAAATTTGAACATGAATTAAATGTTTTCCTGACTTCCTGGTGAACAATGTAGGATCAATTATTCCTTTGCTGAATCCGGTAGATAGAAGAAACTTTGATAGCGTATCATACCATGCCCTTGGAGCTTGCTTTAAGCCGTAAAGAGCCTTCTTCAAACGATAAACGTGGGTAGGATGCTCTAGATTCACAAAGCCTTCAGGTTGGCTGACATAGACGACTTCTTTAAGATCTCCGTTCAGGAATGTCGTCTTCACGTCCATCTGATAGACTACCATGTTCTTACTAGCAGAATTAGCCAAAAAGATTCTGATTGCCTCGATTCGAGGAACAGGAGCAAAAGATTCTTCAGAGTCTATACCCTCCTCTTGACGGTATCCTTTAGCAACTAATCGTGCCTTGTTCTTCAACACATCACCATGCTCATCAAGTTTCACTTTGAAGATCCATTTTAGAGCAATAATCATAGCACAATCTGGAGCAAGTACTAACTCCCATACATCAAGTCGATCAAACTCATGAATTTCTTCTTGCATGGCATTGAACCAACTATCTTCATTTATGGCGGTTTTGACATCTTTTGGTTCGATCTTAGAGAGTACTGAGTTGAAGAAGCACCATAAGGCATCGGTTGCAAGTTGTTTCTGTGTTGATACAGGACGAGAGGGATTTCCAATGATGTTGTCTAATGGATGATCATGAGTCCATTTTATGAGGTGTTCATGTGGTAGTTGTTGGGGGACTGAAGTAGCAGAGTCGATGTCTTCTGAAGAAGATGGTTCTGATGAAGATTCAGGAGCAAATATGTTTTCAAATGGAGCATCTTCAGGAGTAGCAAAGGGATTGTCTTCATCATTGATGCCAGAAACAGTTCCATGACGTACATTCGAAGATTGATGATTTGTCGATGAGATAGAGTGATCAGCAGCAGGCGCTTCTTGGCTTAATGATATTGAGACTGAAGGATTGACTTCATTCACAGGAATATGAGCAGCCTCTGCTGTAGGAATCGTCAGTTCATTAGCACTTGGCTCATACTATTCATCAAACATAGGATCAAAAAATTTCTTTAAATCATCTTCAGAGGGAGGTACATATGGAGTTTCTTGAGAAGAGTTTGGAACAAGGGATGAACCAATGGGACTGTTTTGAAGTACGGGTCCTGAACTGGATTGTTCAGGAGCCATTTGACTGGTCAGCTCATCAAACGTAACGTGAATTGTTTCCATGATATTTCGGGTTCTCTTGTTGTAGATTCGGAATCCTTTTTTGTTTGGTGCATATCCTACAAACACTCCAATGTCTCCTTTAGCTTTAAGTTTGCCTAAATCTTGGCCCTCATTAGTTGGATAACACAATGCACCGAACACACGAAGGAATGAAATATTAGGTTTTCTATTGTGTACAAGTTCATATGGAGTTTTTCCATGAGCAGTGTGAATTAGAGATCGATTTTGGGTGTAGCATGCAAGTGGCAATAGCTTCACCCCGAGAAACATTGGAACTTTTGAGTAAATTAGCATTGTCCTTGCAGGCTTCCACAAGAGTTCGATTTGCTTTCAACTACACCGTTCTATTGAGGAGTTCGAGGAACACTTCTTTGATGACTGATTCCAATACTTTCATAAAACTCACTAAGTTGTTTGTTAACAAACTCCGTTCCATTGTCTGTTCGGATGATTCTGACCGTTTTGTTAAGTCGAACCTGCAGCTGTTTGATGAGTTTGATGATGATGTCCGAGTTTCATCCTTTGTGTTTAAGAATTTTACCCAGGTGAATCTAGAGAAATCATCAACCATAACTAACACATATTTCTTCCCAAAGATATTCTGCACTCTCATGGGTCCACATAAGTCCATGTGAATTGTATGAAGAACTTCTGTGACAGAGTTAGTAGGTTTGGGTTTATGGGCATACTTCTTGCTTTTTCCCAGTTGACATGCTGAACAAAGATGATCCTTTTCATACTTAAGTCTAGGTAAACCTTCAACTAAGTCCTTTCTGGAGAGATTATTGATGGTGCCGAAGTTCAAGTGATTGAGACGACGATGCCATAACCATGACTTTGTTTTAGAAGCCTTTGAAAGCAAGCAAATTGGAGAAGAATTCATCATATCTTCGATAAAGATGGTGAATAGATTTGAACCACGTGAACCTCTTAAAAGTTCCTTACCATCAAGTTCTCTAACGAAACAGGTATGTTTTCTGAAGGATACTTCTAGATCAGAATCGCAGAATTGACCAACAGAGAACAGGTTATGACCAAGACCTTCTACATAATATACCTTGGAGATAACACTTTTACCGACAACATAATCTCCATAACCCATAATTGCACCGAAATGATCATTCCCGAATCTAACAGTCCTGATGAATTTGATCACGAAGTTCGTGAGCCGCGACCGGTCGCCAGTCATATGCTTGGAATAGCCTGAGTCCAGGTACCATAGAACGATTTGAACGATCTGCAGTTGAACACAGAAAAGAGTGGATAACTGGATAATTGGGATCCCCATGCAAGAATGGGTTCCATTTGGTTAGAAATAGAGATTGGAACACCCACATCAGAAATAGAAACGTCCATATCAGAAATTGAAGCAATGGAGTCATTATAAATAGATGCAGTACTAGTGTCCGTATTTGCCCTATTCAAAGTATGTCCACTTCTTAAGGGAATAGTTCTACCAGTAGGCATCCATTTTCTAGTGGGCATTGTCTGATTAATCTTACGGCCAACAAGTATCCATTGATTACCTATCTTGCTAAAAGTTCTTCCTGTGGGCTTCCACTGTTTTCTAATTTTCTTACGCTTTTGCCCTTTTGCCTTTTTAGTATGATATTTTGCATTAACATTGTTAACTGGGGTTTTGACAGCATTAGACAAAACATTCACACCACATTCATGATTAGAAATAGAATTCAAGCAGACATCATTACAAGGTTTGCAAAAAGTATCAGAATTCGAATTAATTACAGTACGCCTATGGCTAATACTAGAATCAACACAATTCGTTTTATTCAACTCAAACTTAAAGTTCCTAGGTTGGTCTTCTACTCTTTTCCAATGCACATTCTTAGCTTGCGAGGTCCTATCATTCCTTGTATTGTCTTGAGACTTTGACCTGCTTGCTTTAATGTCACTGATTACTCCTATAGACGGAATGGGAACATTAGTTGGTTTTGCTACTTTTTGCTTCTCCTGTTTAGATGTGCTGGGATCTGAACTACATGCAGGCACACTAAGATTCACTTTCTTAACACTAGAAGTGCTGGGATTTGTGTTTTTAGAAGGCACACATGAGTTCGCTATCTTAGCATTAACAGATCTGTAATCTGAACTTCTTGAAGGCACACTAAGGTTCATATTCAAAACATCGGGCATCGAATGAATATCATACTTGGCACTAGGCATAGAACTTGGAATCAAAGGATTTACTCTCTCACCTAAAGACTTTGGGCATACTGTGATTAAACATTCTAGAATTTCTTGAGATCGTTTGGCATATGAGCATGCATGTCCAATTGCATTGTCAAGTGGTTTTTCTAATTTATCCTCTTCAACAATCTCACGTAGACATTCTAGACAATCCTTAAGGCATGAGAAATATGTTTGAATAGCAAGTTTGTTATTCCTGAGATAAGGGGGAACATATTTCACAGACAAAACATATTTGTTACTAGAATGAGCCTTTGATACACCATTCTCCCCATTGGTCATTGGCATTTTCCCTTTTACCTGACTCTTCAGATTCTCAATCTCCTTTTGCAATGAAGCTATTTGTTCGTTGTTTTTGTTACGAGTAACCTTTATTGATTCAAATAACTCATTGAAATGACGTTTAACCTTTTCATTTTCTTCTAGAAAACTTTCGTTTTCCTTTTGTAATGAATTTACTAAGTTTTGAAGATGAAACATTTGTGAATTCTGAGAATCTAAAAGAGGATGCACTTGGGAACCAGTCACATTGTTCTTTTCGCCCTTAAATTGAGCGATTTGGGCTTTCAATTTTCTGATCGTGTTACAATGAGCCTGAATCTGTTCATTACGTTTGTTTATTTGAAAAACTGCATCAAACTCTGGAGCATCTGAGGATGTCTTGATGTTTGAGGTTTTAACATTTTCTTTAAGATGTTGATATTTTAGTTATAGATCAAAATGATCAACTTCTAGTTTAGAAAGATGTTTCACCAAATTATCATGATCATCCAGTTCAATTTTCTCGTTTAGTTTAGCATTAATCTTTTCAAGTTCAATGACACGATCATGGGAGACTTTCAGAGCAACTGATAATTCATGAAATTGAGAAGCATTAATGGAACAATTTGTAGCAGTGAAAAACACATCTTGAGCAATAAATTCAGAAATCAGATTCTCATTCAGTGTATGCAAGTTCTTCCTCTCAATCTCATTATATTTTAATGCTCGCTCATAATCACTAACATCAACTATCATCGCATCAAATTCCTTTTCCATTTCTTTAATGTCTAAATTCATTCCCTTTTTAAGACTCTCAAATTGATCTTTTAGTTGTTTAAAGAAAGGCATGACTTCAGTTAAATAACATTCTTTGGTTTGCTCAAAACCCCTTTCTCCTTCAGTTATACCAGTGGGTGTGATCCTTTTCTTGCAAGTTTTCTCAAAATCAACAAATAGTTGAAAGATAACATATTGACTGATTAAGGTCTTGCTTTTAGTGGCAATAGTTCTAGGAACTAGATGCATTGGTGTATTGGGAGGATACACAGTTGCTTTAGGCATTTTCCAAAGGGGAGGGTTTGTTTCAGCAATATTTTCTGCTTTCTGTTTATCTAAGTCTATTTTCCAGAACACTGGTTCAGGTGTCAACAACTTTTGAGGCTTAAACTTGTTAAAGGCAATCCAATTTTCCTTAGAATAGTTGGGTGCTTTATAGCTGATTCTTTTCACTATGCAAGAAGGGCTCTTAAGTTTTTCATCCAATTTCCTTTTAGTGACATCTTCTAATTGCTTATCTTCTTTAGTGCTCTCAGTGCAACTAGGTTTTTGTCTAGGTTTAAGGATTTCATTCCCATCATAGATTACCTTTTGGGCTTCTTTAGCTTTCTTAACATACTCAGGATTGGATTCCTTAATAATGGGGATACTATGCTTATCGCTTAAGACCCTATGCTTAGTGATCATGTGAGCAGTCTGAATGGTGTTTCCTTGTACGTACAACTTGTTTTCAAGCTTGTTTTTCAAAGTTTTCAGATTAGAAAAATCTTTTAATAGTTTTGATTCCTTAGCATTAAATTTTTGCTTAAGCATTTTCACGTTTTCCTGAAGTTCTTGTTTTTGCTTAGCAGTTTTTGAAAGCTTTTCTTGTAAGGAATTTAACTCTTGTTTTAATACTTCTTCTTTAAACTTACTTTTTCTAATGATTGTATGCATTTGGTCATCCATTTCCTCGCCACGGGTGGTCAACTCAAATTTAGCACGTTGTTCATAAATAGCAACACGTTCTTTATAAGCATTTAGTTCAGAGGCAATAGAATCATCAGGAGCACATGCAGTGAATTCATCAAGGACATAGTCATTATTGACTGCGGAAGATGCATTACTTGGTACAGTCTCACTATCACTTTGCCTCACATGTTGATCATATGAGACAATATTGTTATTATCCACATCATCAACATCTGATTCATAAGTCTCAAGAGATTGTGCTTCATTATGCATCTTTTGCTCATCAACAATATCATATAATTTTAGTACCTCTAAGATTATCTTGTCTTTGGATGGACCATTTTGATGTGGGGGAGAGACCTTTGGAGACACCATTGGTGAGATGCTAGCCATGAAGATTGTTTGAGCAGTAGGTTCATCATCTACATCAGAGTCGAAAGCATCACAATCCGCTACTTGAAAGGCATTTTGATGATTATGACCTATCTCCTGAATCGGCTGTTCATCAATGTCAGCATCATAGGTCTTGGCATTCCCTTCAGCAAGAAACAATAACTCCTCTTCATCCAAAGCTGCTCCATTGTCCTGAGCTTGTACTAGCAGCATCTTATCCCTGAAGTGCTCAGCATTCTGTGGACATTTTGGAGATGTGCAGTTCCTTGCAATGCGTCCCTCACCACTACAGTTATAACATTTGATCGGCTTAGCTTGACCTTGATTTCCATTCCTTCCTCGGTTCTGATTACCAACATAACCTCTACCAGCTCCACCTCTTCCCTGATCATACTGTCTTTCCTGAACGGTTGCACCATGATCCTCCCATCTCTGACAGTAGCTTGATTGTGTGGGTTAGATGTCTGCTCGAGGTTGTTGTTGGTTTATGGGAGAGAATTCATGTTTTGACTTATCATGAGTGCCAGTTGATTGATGAAGTTTTCCATGCCTGCATCAGCATCAGCTTGTTTGAACATTGGATCTGGAATGAGTTTATGATTACCATTACCCATAGGTACAACTTGAGAAGCTTTGGTGGTAATCCCAACTTTTGAGTAAAAGGCAGTTGAATCATTTGTTGAGCTTGTTTCTCCCTGAGCTTTGAAATGATCAAGAATCCTTTTTTCAAACATGGCATGTCTCTCATTTTGAAGAAGGAAGGCATAGAGTTGCTCATAGTTTGTATTATTCAAACCTTTGGTAAGCTTCACAGAAGTAACGAACTTGTGCCATTCAGGATTCATATTGTTTACAAACTTTGAGTTCAGCTGAATGTTTGGCATTGTCATCTTAATATTTCTCATGTCATTTACAAGCTTGTGAAACCTCACATAGTACTCATAGACACTCTCATCTGGTTTCATCTTGAAGTGCTCAAATTCATCATACAACTGTGATTCTCGATCTTCAACAGTTAGCTCAGAACCAGAGAGAAGCATCTTGACATTATCCCATACAGCTTTTGCTTCGGTGTTGTGATTGATAAGCTTGTAGATGTCTTTTGGAAGACCTTGAAGAATAATATTTGAAGCCCTGATATCAGCATCGAATCTCTTTTTCTCCTTATCATTGAGCTCATCATACATCTTAGGTCTATCCATTTCATAGATCATTGTTCCATCTTCAGCTGTATCAATTATGTCTCTGGTAGTCTCAACTAGATAAGGTCCTTCATCAATGGATTTGAGAATGTTGACCCCATTTTCCTTTCCAAGACAGTACAATCTGATACGTTGAGCCCAAGAGTCGTAGTCAGTTCTGTCAAGCATAGGTGGACGAGTATCCGAACCAGCTGCTTGAACATCCTCGGCAACAGTGGAAATGATTGTAGGAACGTTGGAAGACATGTTAAAAGGTTAAACGGGATTTTAAAACTCTATGATTAAACCGGGAAATAGATTCTTTCACGGGATTTTACTGAATCAAGAGAAAACCGTATTTAAAGGAAATCACCCAAGTCGCTAGGAAAACTGTGAACCAAGTCGCTAAGTGCTAAGTCGCTATAGCTCCAAGTCGCTATATAACAACTCGCTACAATCCAAGTCGTTAACAAAATTTTGGCAGCAATTCGCTAAGCACCAAGTCGCTAAATATTCAAGTCGCTAAATAGCAACTCGCTAGGTACCAACTCGCTAACACCAAGTCGCTAACAATATAAAGTACAAGTCGCTAACTTAAACCAAGTCGCTACTCGTAGTGGGGAATCCACTAACTGTACTTTTTGTCGGCTTGTCTCAATAGACAAGTCGCTAGCTCAACTCGCTAAGGCGTTAAACAACAACTCGCTACCAAATAACAAAGCAAGTCGCTACCAAGAAAATCACTCCGAGGCTCAAGTCGCTAGCAAGAAAAACACAAAAACACCACTTTTCAATCCAAAAACAACCCAACCACAATGATTCAAGCCTTCAAAATCAAAACCTAAACACTTGAGATGATTCTAAACACAAAAGTACTATCAAAATCCAAACTTTAACACTAGAAATCACCCAAATGATGCAAAAACCACTAAACTTTTTCAAACTCTAAAACCACCTAAAAACCACTATAAATCCAAAGATATGTAAGAGATGATCAAACGATGGCTCTTGATACCAATTGTAGGATATTGGATTTCACATACACATCAAACCATAATGCAAGTAGGCGTATAATATGTTTTAGAGAGAGAAAGTTAGAGGTTTGGGAACTTTAGTGAGGGAAAAGAAAAATTTTATTATGAGCTCCAACTCTCTACCTTGGAAGGTAGAGAGTATTTATAGTCTTACAATAAAACGCCACACAACGGGCTGTGGATCAGGCATACAGTAGGTAAAGACCCGTCCGTCCTCCACGGTGTTACTAAACTAAATACTACTTAACTAAAAAGAACTACGACTACGAGCTTTCTAACGTTTACATATACTTGAGGTGACCGACTCTTTAATACCTGGAATTTCTAATTCTTAACAATTTAGTACTTTGTAATATTTTGTAAACCCTAATCCTCGAGTATATAAAGAGGACATGAGTATAGGTTTTAAATATACAAGTCTTCTATAATGTAGATAATTAAAGGTGTGTGTGTGTGTGTTCTAGAGCGTAGTTCATTGTAAATGCCTAGAACTAGTTATCCCTAAGATCTGAGATGGCTTAGATCCCTGTTACAGTTAGGTAACACGTTATATTCTGATCAAATATAATTGGGGAAGATGTGGAAAAACCTTGTGTCAATAACAAAGTGTTCTTATTTTTATTCCGCTGTGCAATGTTATATCTTTGTTATTGTTAAACCCTAGAGGCTCATAAACGATCACAAAACTATCTTTATCTCGTTTTTAGTTTCCACAATTGGTATCAGAGCTCGGGGAGCTCGTTACCTAGGGATTTATAAGATTTCTTGGCGAAAAAGGAAGAAGAAATTCGAGTTTCAACAATTTCCGTAATGCTTCTGCAACACTGTTTTAAAAACACGATAACTTTTTCGTTAGCCGTTGGATCGTGACGAAATTTTCGGTGGACGTTCTCTATATTTTCATCTAACTTTTCACAGGAGGGATTGTCGATCTGAGCTGTCAATCAAAAGTTATAAGGTGTGGAATATGGTTGCTGACAGAAGTTCTAAAAGACGATTTTTAGGGTTTTCTTGGATATTTAACTTCCTAAATCCGTGTTTCTTTGAATTAATTCATTATGGTAGTTGGTTATACATTGTATGGTGTCTTTAATTAGTGGATGAAAGCAGCTTTGATGGTGTTTTCTCGAAACCACTACTAGTGTTTTCTCGAAACCACTGCTAGTGTTTTCTCGAAACCACTGCTAGTGTTTTTCGTAACCAATGCTAGTGTTTTCTCGAAACCACTGCTAGTGTTTTCTCGAAACCACTGCTAGTGTTTTCTTGAAACCACTGCTAGTGCTTTCTCGAAACCACTGCTAGTGTTTTCTCGAAACCACTGCTAGTGTTTTTCTCGAAACCACTGCTAGTTTCTATTCGTATCCACTGCTATACTATTTTGATTCTACTGCTCGAATGCTTGTTTGTACTGCTTATATTATTCGATATCGGATGACGAAGGATTTTTGATTCTCTTATGGTTTTGGACTTGAGGGGAAGTCGAGTGTAATAATAGTTTTGGTTTTTGGTGACACACACATAGGAGATTGGTTCACACACACTAGGAGTTTGGATTTTTGAAGTTGTTCTTAAAAGATTTAAAAAGCTCGTATTTCGTTTATTGGATTAGTTGATTACAAAGATGATTGATCATAACTTATTTGATATTGTAGTTGAGTTACACAGATTCATGATTTTATCATATCTTAAAGTGGGTGTTACACTTTGGAGATAACTTGTTCGTGCTTAAACGATGTTGACGAAGACTTGCAAAATCTAGATTTCATAAGTCAAGGGGTGGATGGATGAAGACCTAGTTAACTATCACTTAAAGGAGTTACATTGTAGTGCACATTGTCTCATTGAAGATGGGGATTTTGTCAAGAGATTGCGGTCTACTTATATGTTGTTAGTATAAGTTTGGAGTCACGTGGATAAACAAGACATAAGACACAAGTTTGGGTTATTCTACTTCTTTATCAAGTTAGTTATATTTGGTTTTCTTCACAAGTAATCATTACAAAGAGCTTACAGATTTGAATAATCATTTGATGTTCATGCACCACTCAAGGGGAAGTTTATACTGGTTATATTTTCTATTTGTTGATAACAAAAAGGGGAAGAGATGTTGGAGTGGCATGGCATGGATTAAGGGGAAGACAAAGAAAGACAAGAATGTTTCATTCATGGTGAGATTTATTATCTCAACTTCTGCTACTTCGTCTAGGGAAGTTCGTACAAGAACCGTGTTTGTTTTGTCATCATCAAATTGGGGAAGATTGTTGGGTTTTTTGATTTGATGATACAAAACAATAAAGAATGAAACATCAAGGGCTTAAATTGACAAAGAAGAAATCTACAAAAAGATGGAAGGACTTGCTTGCAAAAGAAGATTTATTATTTAGTCCTTCGTAGTATTTTGTAAACCTTAATCCTCTAGTATATAAAGAGGACATGGGAATAGGTTTTAAATATACAAGTCTTCCATAATGTAGATAATTAAAGGGGGGTGTGTGTGTTCTAGAGCGTAGTTCATTGTAAACGCCTAGAACTAGTTATCCCTAAGATCTGAGATGGATTAGATCCCTGTTACAGTTAGGTAACACGTTATATTCTGATCAAATATAATTGGGGAAGATGTGGAAAAACCTTGTGTCAATAACAAAGTGTTCTTATGTTTATTCCGTTGTGCAATGTTATATCTTTGTTATTGTTAAACCCTAGAGGCTCATAAACGATCACGAAACAATCTTTATCTCATTTTTATTTTCCACAAAGATGAATTAAGCCTTCCAAACCAAATCCTAAGCACTTATGATGATTCTAAACACAAAAGTACTATCAAAATTCAAACATTAACAATTTTATGGTATAGAATTCGAACCAACAAAACACACAAATAACCAATCTTTATGATCTAACCATGGCTCTTGATACCAATTGTTGGATATTGGTTATTGTAACACACAAACAATCAATTATATGGTTCGAATCTTAGCAAGAATCTTAGAGAGAGAAAGTGAGAGATGGGATCCTTTCTAGAGAGAGAAAGTGAGAAAAACAAAGAGAATGTTAGATTAAGAAATGAAATGTCCAACCCCTACCTTGGGAGGTAGAGGGTATTTATAGTTTTACATAATACGCCCTCTGTGGGGCTGTGGATCAGTCATACAGTGGGTAAAGACCCGTCCGTCCTCCACGGTGTTACTCTAACTAACTAACTAATAGATAACGTAATGTCTACGAGCTAACATATGCTAGACAATAATTGGGGTGACCGACACTTCACTATGGATTTTCGAAATCCTAACAGGAATAGGCAGTTCTTAGCTGGATCTAACAAGTTCTTGGCTGGGATAACTGGTTTCTATCTGGATCTAACTCGTTCTTGGCCAAAACAGCCGGTTTTTAACTGGTTCTTGGTCGAAATAGCCGGTTCTTAGCTGGATATAACTTTTTCTTGACCAGAATAGATATTTCTTAGCTGGATCTACTTTGCCTGAAGAGCCTTTTCTTAGCCAGATCTGACTGGTTCTTGGCACGAATAGCTGGTTCTTAACCAGTTCACATTTAAACCAAAATTTTAATCTCGCGTAAAAATTAAACATTTTGTCTCTCCTAAAATTTAAGTTCACTCAAATTTACCCGCCAAAATACCTTTTTTTTTAATTAACTTCTGTAGTGACGGATCGAACTAGTTATTGGCCGAAATAGTTTGTTCTTACTGATTCTTGGCCAGAATAGGCTGTTCTTTGCTGGATCTAACTGGTTCTTGGCTGAAATAGTTGGTTCCTCTTTCGATCTAACTAGTTATTGGCCGGAATAGCTGGTTCTTAATTGGTTCTAACTGGTTCTTAGCCGAAATATCTGGTTCTTAACTGGTTCCCACTGGTTCTTGGCCGTAATAGCTATTTCTTAACTGGTTCTAACTGGTCCCAACTGGTTCTTGGCCAGAATAGGCAGGTCTTAGCTGGATCTAACTGGTTCTAGGCCGAAATAACTGGTTCCTATTTGGATCTAACTGGTTCTTGGCCAAAATAGCATGTTCTTAACTGGTTATTGGCCGGAATAGCTGGTTCTTATCTGGTTCTAACTGGTTTGTACTGGTTCTTGTCCGGAATAGGCAATTCTTAGCTGGATCTAATTGGTTCTTGGCCGGAATAGCTAGTTCCTATTTGGATCTAACTATTTAATGGCCGGAATAGTTAGTTCTTAATTTGTTCTAACTGGTTCTTACTAGATCAGTCGTTCGGCCGTTTTGACCTCAGATTTCGAAAACGGAGTTTCGGTTCAAAAGTTATGGCCGTTTGAAGTTTTGACGTAAAAAGTAAACTTTGGTCAAGCCGCAAGTGGTCAAACCGCAAGTAGTCAAACCGTAAAAGTCAAAACTCTGTTTTTTGATCAAATTGCAGTGGTCAAATCGCAGGATTGTCAAACCGCTGGAATACAAACCGCTTAAATCAAATAGCTTCTTATCAAACCGCTACTTATCAAACCGCTTAGATCAAACTACTGAAGACAAACCGCTTGAGTCAAACCACTTAAGTCAGACCGATTATGTCAAACCGCTAAAGACAAATCGCTTGAGTCAAACCGCTTAAGTCAAACCGCTTATGTTAAACCGCTTACGTCAAACCGCTTAAGTCAAATCGCTTCCGATACAACGAATCTAGACAAACCGCATCCAAGAACTTGACAAATTGCTTCTTTGATCAGATCAAATCGCACCCAAATGGCATCAAACCGCATACAAGAAAATAGAACGAGATTCGAACCGCTTCCTTAGAACTTTTCAAAAACTAAACTTTTCCAATCTAAAACACTATAACCAAGATGAATTAAGCCTTCCAATCCAAAATCTAAGCACTTATGATGATTCTAAACACAAAAGTACCATCAAAATTCAAACTTTAACACTTTTAGGGTATAGAATTCGAACCAACAAAACACATAAATAACCAATCTTTATGATCTAACCATGGCTCTTGATACCAATTGTTGGATATTGGTTATTGTAACACACAAACAATCAATTATATGGTTCGAATCTTAGCGAGAAACTTTGAGAGAGAAAGTGGGAGACGGGATCCTTTTTAGAGAGAGAAAGTGAGAGAAAAACAAAGAGAAGGTTAATTAATAAATGAAAGGTCCAACCCTCTAACTTGGGAGGTAGAGGGTATTTATAGTTTTACATAATACACCCTTTGTCGGGCTGTGGATCAGGCATACAGTGGGTAAAGACCCGTCCGTCCTCTACGGTGTTACTCTAACTAACTAACTAACTAATAGATAACATAATGTCTACGAGCTAACATATGCTAGACAATAGTTGGGTGACCGACACTTCACTATGGATTTTCAAAATCCTAATAGGAATAGGCAGTTCTTAGCTGGATCTAACTGGTTCTTGGCTGGGATACCTGGTTTCTATCTGGATCTAACTCGTTCTTGGCCATAACAGCCAGTTCTTAACTGGTTCTTGGTCGTAATAACCGGTTCTTAGCTGGATATAACTTGTTCTTGACCAGAATAGATATTTCTTAGCTGGATCTACTTGGCCTGAAGAGCATTTTCTTAGCCAGATCTGACTGGTTCTTGGCACGAATAGCTGGTTCTTAGCCAGTTCACATTTAAAACAAAATTTTAATCTCGCGTAAAAATTAAACATTTTTTCTCTCCTAAAATTTAAGTTCACTCAAATTTACCCGCCAAAATACCTTTTTTTTAATTAACTTGTGTAGTGACGGATCGAACTAGTTATTGGCCAAAATAGTTGGTTCTTACTGATTCTTGGCCAGAATAGGCTGTTCTTTGCTGGATCTAACTGGTTCTTGGCTGAAATAGCTGGTTCCTATTTGGATCTAACTGGTTATTGGCCGGAATAGCTGGTTCTTAATTGGTTCTAACTGGTTTTTAGCCGAAATATCTGGTTCTTGACTGGTTCCCACTGGTTCTTGGCCGTAATAGCTATTTCTTAACTGGTTCTAACTGATCCCAACTAGTTCTTGGCTAGAATAGGCAGGTCTTAGCTGGATCTAACTGGTTCTAGGCCGGAATAACTGGTTTCTATTTGGATCTAACTGGTTTACTCAGTGTTTTCTTCAGTTTTCGTGGTTTGATCTTCAGTTTTCAGTTTTCGTGGTTTGATCTTCAGTTTTCGTGGTTTTCTCAGTGTTTTCTTGCTTGGATAAGCTTGAAAACACTTCGACTTTCGTGGTTTACTCAGTGTTTTATGCGTAAAGGATTTTTTGGGCAAAACCCTAATTTTACGCATAAGCTCAAACTTATGCGTAGAACTATTTACGCCTAAGATTTTTCTTACGCCTAAGTCTTTTCTTACGCATAAGCTAATTCTACGCATAAGTTTTCTACGCCTGACTTTCAGTTTACGCCTAATCATAGTGTTTCTCAATTCTTACGCGTAAGCTAATCCTATGCGTAAATATTACTTTTACGCGTAAGTTTGGTGTTTTTACGCATAAGCATTACTTTGCCTTAACGTGGTTTCTACGCCTAAGGATACTTCATCAACAAAGTTTCATTCGACTACAAAGATCCATCATCTAACACAAGTTTAAAAAAAAAAAAAAAAAAAAAATCAAATTTAATTTTAGGGGAGACTAAACGTTCAATTTTTACGCGAGATTCAAATTTTGGTTTAACTGTGAAAATTTTGGTCAAAAATTCAATTTTTTGGGCCCAAATTCGAATTTTTCGGGTCAAATTTGGCGTCAAAATTGTCATAACTCAAATTTTTCTTTCAACCTTAGAATTGAATTTTATAGTGAATTTCAAATTTTGGAAGTCAAAATTTTTTCAAAATTATTTTTGGAGGGAAATTGAAATTCACTATATCGACCCTCTGTGTGCTATATCGACTTCGCACCTTTTCTTCTCTTTGATTCTTCTGTAGCGGAGTGAAATGGATTCTGAAGGTGAATGATGAGTGTGTAAATACTCATCATTTGTGTTCCTTCTGCACTGCAAAACCAGTCAAAAACACTTTAAAAAGTCTCAAAAAGACAGAAAAAAATATTTAGACTGTGTTTTATTCAATAATTGTAAAAATCTAGTCCCTGGTTATTCAAAACATGTAATTTTTCATAAAAGGCCCTCAGGAATTTTTATGTTGTCAAATTTAGCCTTATAAAGTCTAGTTTTGCAAAATGACAACTTGAGTCCTTGGAATTTTAAAGATTGACAGAAATTACCCCGGGACATTTTTAATTTGAAAATTATCATTTTTGGTCCTTGGTAAAATTAATCTTGTCATAATTAGTCCTTATGATGAAATTTGGAAAATTACAGTTTTGGTCCTTCAAGTTTGGTCAAATGGCAAATATGGTCCTTGTGTATTACTTCCAAATCCAAACCAGGAACACAAATAAAAAAAACCACCAGACACTCAACCACCCTTTTTCCCCCTTTCCCTCCTTTTTCCTTCCTCTTTTCTTCCTTCTCCTGACACACTTAACCCCTGCACGCTTTGTTTCCTGCTTTACCCAAAAACCCAAAAACCAACTTCACCCATCCCCTGGCCCGCTTGTCTCCCAGCTCACTTTCACCTCACAAAAAAAAAGGAGAAGACAGAGAAGAGGGAAGACAGATGTTTTCTTAGTATAAATAGGAGATTAGTGTATTTGTATCAAGTAGTCTAGAATTGGATGTTCTAGCTCAGTTTATTTTTCATTGTCATTTAAGTTTAATGTAATCTTTAATTTTCAGTTAATGAAACTTTTCAGTTTACTTTTAATTTATGCTGTTACTTTTAATTGATGTAGTTAATTTGCAGTTCAAGTTTTAAGGTTGTTTAAGTTGGTTAATTTCAATTTTGCAAGAAAGTTTTCTCAAATCTCATCATATTTTTTATCAGTTTCTCAGTTTGCTCCCCTCAAGGGATGTTTGGATTGGTACCATTCTGGTCAAGAGGGGGTTTTACCCACTCTGAATCAGTAAGTTAACTTGCATCAAGTTCTTTCAGGGTGAACTCAAGTGTTTTGATTAGTGGACAAGAGTTTTGAAAAAAAATCTGTTTTCTGTCTTTTGGTACTGAACAGGACAGCAGCAGAAGCTGCTGTTCTTGGGGGTTTTTTCTTTGTTTATTTGGTGGTTAATTTGTGCAAATTTGGTTTTTATCAACTCATTGTATGCCAAACTCACTGTAGTCTCAGTTTTAAGCACTTAGATTATCTCTAGCATGGTTTGAATTAGACTTGAAATCCACCATATTGTCTGCTTTATTGGTTTTGTACTAGCAAAACAACTTATTTATAAGCTTTATACAGCTTATTTGGGTCAGATATGGGGGGCAAAAGGGAGCTAGCTGGGTTGAGTTCAAGTGCCCACAAGCTCGAAATCTCACTCACTCTCTAGCTTATTCAGAATAAGCTCCAAACAGGGGCCCTTGAGGCTGTTTCCAGCTTGCCTTAAGCACCACAGGTCACTTATTTTTTTTATTATTTCAGTAGCTTATCAGTAGCTTTTTAGTTAATTTAGGAAATTGTAGAGTAATTTTAGATATAGTCGGATTAAGAAAACTTAGGTTGTAGTTTATTTAATATCCCCTAGGCTAATTTCCTCAGTATGCTTAGTTCATCTTAGTTAGTCTAGGATTTTCCAAGATTGCTTGTTGTTTCCTCTTTTTACTTGTCTCTCCATTGAATTTAGCTCAGTTGATATCATTTTAGAATATGTCACTTTGAGAATTTAGCTCAAGATATCCTTGGGACTGTTAGAATGATTGCATATAAAAGATCCTAAGGGGTGTTTGGATCAAGGTTGTTATTTAAGTTGGAGGTTATTCTTATTGATAAGTCTGATTGCTTTAGCTTCATATAGGTTAGTTATAGTCACTTTAGTCATAATTCTGCATTTGTACCTACTTATAGTCAAAATTGCATAAATCCTTTTCTTGTGTGCAAATCTGTTTGAAACAGTGGTCCAGATTCTTGCTCACAGGTTTAGTTTTAGTTAATATAGCTTGCATTAGGTCCATATTAACATTAAACATCATTTTCAGTCAAGTTTATAAGCTCAGAAGCTCATATTAGTCAACTTTGCAAAAATCTGTTTGAAAGTCAAAAGTGAAATATTGATTTTTGCAAAACTTTGTGGAATTTTCACAGATTCGGTTTTAGTTCAAATCAGCTAAATTTGGAACTTAAGCACTTTGGTTGGTGGTTGTTAAGTAGGTATTTTCAGTTTATTTTTTTGATTTTTTCTAGCTAGCTTAATAGGGGCTTAAAGTAGCTGCTGTAGGGCCGTTTGGCCTGTTGAGACTTGAAATCTGGTCTCGAGCTTTTTTTCTGTAGCTTGTGCTTTTTAGGTCCCAATCAGTTGAATTAGCTCATTTTAGGTTAGATTTAGGCTGTAGTAGCTTATGGTAGCTTTTGGATAGCTTATTGCTTATTTGAAGTGCTTATTCAAACTGCTTATTTGCCCAATTCAGCTTATTAGTGGGCTTATCTAACTTTTTATATTTTTCCTAGTATTCTGCTATCATATAGTATTTATAGAAAAAGTTTCATATTTATTAGAGTTCATTTAGTATTTATTATAATTTAAAATAGTTTAAATAATCATTAAATAATAATTAATTAATAATAAATACATAAAAAGTCTAAAAAATATATTTTCAGTTTTAACATTAGTTTTATAATATTTTAGATTTTTCCAATTTATAATTTCATTTTTTAGGTTAATTTTCTATTTTCTTGTATTTTAATGTATTTTTAAATAGTTAAAAATAGTTTTTAATTAATAATAATTAAATAAATAGTCGTAAAAATAATTTTCTTTTCCAATAATTTTCTTGCATCATTAGGATTGTAAAATGTATTTTCCATATCCGTAGGTATTTTACTTCTTTATTTTTACGTTTTATTTCGTACATTACGTAGTTTTTAATTTAAACATACGTACGTTTTAGGTTTTAAACGTTAATCGTTTTTAAGAATAGAATTAAAATAACTTCAAAGTCTTTATTAGATCTAATTTCCTTAGTGTAAAATCAATCATAACCTTTTCCTGTTCAATATTCACCCGATCACAGATTCGTTGTATTACAGTTTACACACCTCGTTGGGACTTAACGACCCGGGGAAACACTAAACTCCTCTGGACTTAATTGCATTCTGTTCGAAAGCTGTTTGACTTTTATTATGGTTGACCATTCACAAGTGGTTGACTAATAAAAGATAGACCGTTCGAGCGGATCAAATTTTACGCCGCACGGGAGGTGTGCTGCGTCGCGAATTTGAAGCATCATTGTTGTTGAATATACATCCATTGTATATTTACCATCCTTGTTCATATTTTCTTATTATTATTATATAAAAACAAAACGGTTCCTGAAAACATTTTAAAATCAGTTTTCAACAAACACAAAAACCCAAAAAGATTTTCTTTCTTATATTTACAAAGTGTTTATCCAAAAATCCAAAAATATCCATCTTTACCCTCTCACATCTTTGATTCTTCATCCCAACCCCTCTCAAACCTTTGATTCTTTCCTATGTCATATCCACACCATTTTGGTTGCCAATGGTGTGGTGGTCCTCATAATGGTGGGAATTGTCCCTGCTGTAGCATGGTAGAATCAGGAGATGGGTCTGTCTATAACCAAGCTCCCTATCCTTACCATGACACATCTCGATTCATTCTACCACCACCACATCATGAGATCTTGACATATCTGTGTGAGTTTTGTGGAGGTCCTCACCAAGGATTTGAGTGTCAATCCGAAAACGCGTTTGTCTATGAACAGCTTTTCGGTAACACTCGGACTTTGGAAATTAGCAAATTCCATATTATTCACATGTCCAGCCACAACAATCATTTTGTTGTGAGTACTGTGGAGATCCACACGTCAGCTCGGATTGTCAAACGGGGAATACATTTCCTTGTGACAATTTTGACACATCATTTCAAGACCAACCTCCACAGTACCAAATGATTCAAGCAACTCCTCATGAAACTACGACAGACCTTCTACTGAAGAGTCTGGAGTTATTAAAAGAACTTAAGGAGGAGTCGGCTATGTCGTTTCAAAACTCTCGTGAGGAATCTATGGCAGAATTACTTGCAAAAGAACGAGATGCTAGAAACGAAAAGAGTATGGAGGAATTACTTGTCGAAGAACAAGCAGCTAAAACACGTGCTATATTTCGCAATGGCTTCTTCTCGATGAGGATGATGATGATGAAGTTACCCTTGATATTCGTCAATTTTGTGCGGGTTCATCAAGTTCATCAGTTGAAATTCCTTCCGTGGAAAATCAGGGAGACAAGACTATGATGGAATTACTAGCGGAAGAACAAATGGAAATTGTAAAACATATGTATGCTAGTCCTTCTCAACTCCCTCAGTCTGTTGTTATCACACCCGAAATGCCCACTAACTCTCTGAACATGGGGGACGAGCATCTTGACACTGTTCCTGAAAAGGAATCGGACGAATTCATAAAGTCTAGTGTTGAGAACCTTGTCCCAATCCCGAGAGAGTCACATGGAACTTTTGACCATATGTGTGATATCCCTTCCCCTCTTGAGTCTTCTCTAGATCATTTTGAAACTTTCTCCGATTTTAGCGACGATTGTGCTTCTTATGGAAACATCAAGTATGTTGAGGCATCACTCCCACAGTCTGATCCTCTTCTTGAGGAGTTCACCGATGAACTCGCTCACATCAATCCACTTTCATCAAAAAGTGACGATGGTCTCTTTGATTTCGAAGCCGATCTGGGAGAGATTGAAAGTCTCCCTTATAATGATCGTTCACCCACTTCTTATCCCAACAGTCCAATAGAGAATATTGATCACTTTGTTCCTGAAGCATTCAAAACAACTCTCACTAATCCTCTATTTGAATTCGACTCTGAATTCACTTTAATTTATGAGAATTCACTCTTTGATATTCAGATTGAGGATAGTGATTAGTCTACAGTGAAACAAGAATTCACATATTTACATCTTGTGATTGATTCTCTTCACGAGGAGTTCGCCGGTGAACTCACTCATATCATATCTCCGCCGGAGTATGATAACTTCCACTTTGATCATGACACACCCGGGATTTGTCTTGATCACGTGAGCTTAAATGATGAGATTCATAATACTGAAATTATGGATTCTCCTATGGATGAAGATGAGTTAGTCATGATTTTCATCATGACTTTCTTTCTTTTCTTCACCTATCCCGTGACTTCTTCTCTTCTTCACTCCTTCGGGAATGAAGACACTATCTTTGACCCCGGCATTTTCATTTATCATCTGTGAGCCGGGTCTCTCAATATCTCATCGGTGTGGAACTTTCACGTACTTCAAATGTTTATACAAACATCTCAAGTGAAAGTCCGATGGAGATTGTCTCTTCCACTTGCTTCCCCATGAACAAATTAATTCGGGGTCGAGTCAAGCTAGCGACTCGGTAATCAAAAATAGTAGTTAAACATGGGTTTTCACCCGTGTGTACCACCCTAGTGTGGGGGAGTTGCCCCCCGCTGTTGTATATAAGTTTTCATATAAAAATAAAAATAAAAAAAAAAAAATCACAAAAATAAAAAAATGGCCGTAATATTTCCCTTTTACGTTCTATGTTTCGGCATAACCGCCGGTACTTTGAATATTGAGGACAATATTCATTTCTAGTGTGGGGGGAATTCTCACGAATTTTATCATGTAATTATACCACCCAATCCCCCATTTTGGCCAATTTTTTTGGAGTAAGTGTTTTGCACTTACTTACGGTTATCAGTCCGCCATGTCTAATAAACAAAAGGATTGGCTAATCCAGGAGCAAACGGCTCTTGGTAAAGATATCTCAAATCCGTTGACGGCTTGCAATTTGCCCAAAATTGTATGGTGTTCAGCTCACCATATCTTTAATTAGTGAAGAGTTGGCTAGCCCGCAAGTTTATGGCTTGTGGTAAAGGCAGTTGGAAAACCATAATTGGTAATCGACTCACCAAAGATATTTTATCTAAGAGTTGGCTAGTCCGGAAGCAAACGGCTTCTGGTAAAGACAAATCAAATCCGTTGGAAGCTGGTGATTTGCTCAAAATCATTTGGTTATCATTGTACCAAGGTTCTTACTTGAACTAAAACAATTGGCTACTCCAGAAGTAATGGCTTTTGCTAAAGAGATTCAAATCCATTAAGTTTTCTCAAAAGATTGCTAGGGACTAGCAATAGTTTAGTGTGGGGGATTGATGAGTGTGTAAATACTCATCATTTTTGGTCAAATCTGAACTGCAAAACATTTAAAAACACTCAGAAATGCATCAAAATACTGAAAATATCCCAAAATTGTGTTTTATATGTTTTAAATGCAAAATGAGTAAAAACAGCTAAAAAACGAACAAAGTTTGCATAATTGGCAGTTTCAGTCCCCCAACTTTTAAAAAAATGGCAAAACAAGTCCCCGGGATTTTTAAAAATGGAAAATATTATTTATGGTCCTTGGTTAATAAAGTTTGTCATCTATGGTCCTTATAATAATTTTTGGAAAAGTTCAGTTTCAGTCCCTCTAGTTTGGATGAATTGCAAGAATGGTCCTTGTGTTACTAAGCTAATAACCAACCGGACCACAAATAAGAAAAACATAAACCTTCACATTGAACAACCCATTTAACCCCATCCACCACTACCCTTTTTCCTCCTCTTTTCTTCTTTCTCTGAAACACTCAACCCTCCTCCCATCCTTTACCCAGTCCATCCCATACCCTGCACCCTGCACGCAGTGTCTACCCCATCCTCCCCTGTCACTCTCAATCCCAGAAACCCAAGCAAGGTCACATGTGTCCCCCTCTTCACATGTTGCACCTCCATGTCATCAATCCTCAACACTACATATGCCAATCTATGGCTGGGATGAAGCAGTGGATTCCCAAGAAGTAATCTAAGGCTGGGATTAATTGGAAGAAAGCACAAAGTGTATTTTTGCTTGTTTTGTCTCACAAAACAAACACAACACAGAAAGCAAGAAGAGAAGAAAGAGATTAGACTTTTTGTATAAATAGACATTAGAGGATTAGTGTAAAAGTTAGTCTAGAATCCTTGTTCTAGCTCCAATCTTTACTTTTATTTGTCATTTTCATTTACTTGCAATTTTTAAATTTCAGTTAATGCATTTCAATTTTCTGCAACTTTCTTGTTAAGTATTAGTTTTAATTTGTCTCAAATCCTTGTTACTAAACTAATTCAGTTGTTTTATAAGCTTATAGAAGTTTTGTGATCCTTTATTTCAAGTTATAAATTAGTTTTTCGAGAGTTAGTTTAAGTTTCCTGCCCTTAAGGGGTGATTTTCTGATTTCTGGAACTGCACAGAATAGTAGCTTAAGCTGCTGTTCATGTGCCTATTTTACAGCTTATAAGATACTCAAATCCTGCAAATGTGGTTTTTCCTTGATCTTCAGAAGTCTTTTTTTATAGCTTTTATCCAGTCCAATTTAGTTGCTAAATATTTATTTCAGAGCCCTCATAGTAGGTAGTTAATTGTTTTAAGTTGTTAGGTTGTTTAGTGTTTATTTGGTGACGTATTTTCAAGCTCCAAACAGCTTATTTGGGTCAGATATGGGGGGCAAAAGCAAGGTAGGTTGGTGGGATACTTAGTCTCAGAAGCTCAAGTGCTAATTCCCTTCCTAGCTTATCCATAATAAGCTCAAAAAATGCCCCTTGGCACTGTTCTGTTTCAATTCAGCAACACAGGTCAGTACCTTTTAAGTGCTTATCAAGTTTTAAGTTAGTTTATTGGGATTTATTAGATGTCTCTTTAGTGTAGTAAGTAAGTTTAGATAGTTGTAGCTTATTAGTGCTTATTAGTAATCTTTTAAATAGCTTATTTCTAAATGCAATTTGCTTATTTATGAGTTTACTTGTTGTTAAATTAATTGCCCCTTGTCTCATATTTGCATAATGAAACTGCTAAAAAGGTGATTGGTTTGCTGTCACAAAAATCCGTTGAGACAGCTTATTAAAAGCTTTTCATGAATAAAGTTTTCACAAAATTTCTTTGTTTTGATTCTGAGATTAATTTTTCAAAAGCTAGAGTTGAGTTTGGTTGCTCTCTGTAAACAGCAGCCTGCACAAGACCTTTTTCAGCCCATTAATAAGCTCTTTGTAAGCTCAAATTGGTTCATTGTTTCTTTATTTAGTTATTTGGTGTTTGATTTTCAGGTGATTATAGTTTTTTTTAGCTTTAGGAGTTGATTAGCTAGCTTAAAAATAAGCTAGAAAAGCCCCTAGTGGGTTGTTTTCACCCACAGTTGCAGCAGCTTTTGGACCTTTTAGAGGTTTTCATTTAGCTTATTTCCCTTACCTTGTTGATTAATTAAGTTTCCTCGTAGAGCTTTTAGTTTTTAGTTTAATCCCCACTAGTTTTAATTTCTTTTCAAGGTTATTGTAGCTTATCTTGGTTCTTTGGCAGTCATTACCAAACAGACCCTTAGGTGGATTGGCTTGAGATTGCTGATTTTTAGCTGTTAACAGCTTATTATTAAGTTATCTGCAAGTGTAGTTTTTGAAAAAAAATATGCTAACTTATCCCATGTTAGTTTGTAACAGAAAAGTCCAAAAAAAAAGTAGCAAAAATAAAGACGGGAGTGGGATTCGAACCCATGTCTCCTGACTCATAGCCCACGACCAGAAACCAACCACTCAAATCCAGCTGCCCTTGGGTCTTTTTCGTGTTGTATTTTACACAATTAATATTTTAAGGTAGTGAGCAGTTTTATAATTAGTAGCTTATTTCATCTTTTTATAGCTTGTTTCCAAAAGCACTAGTGTAGTTTTTTTTATTTTTCTTACATTCAGTAGTGTCTCATGTATTTTCTGTAAATTTTGTAGATTTTTCTAAAAATGTTTACTATTTTTTATAATTTAATTTAGTTTAAATCTTGTTTAATTCATAGAAAATAAAACAAATGTCGAAAAAATTCCCGGCTTTTTCCTTAAATTATTTTTAGTCATGTAGAATGTAGGAAATTAGTTTTGTACCCGTAGACTTAAATTGCATATTTTTCATGTACATTTTTAAATATAGAATTAGAAGGACTTCAAAGTCTTTATTAGATTTAATTTCCTTAGTGTAAAATCAATCATAACCCCTTTCCTGTTCAATATCACTCGATCACAGATTCGTTGTATTACAGTGTTCACACCTCGTTGGGACTTAACGACCCGGGGATCCACTATACTCCTCTGGACTTAATTGCATTGCGTTCTCAAGTGATTGACTCTTGTTGACCATTCACCTGGTTAATTTGGGTTGACCGTTTGGGGCCAATCAGTGAAGCTGCATTTGTGGCATTGAAAGAAGGATACATGGCTCTGGCTAAGATGTGTTCAAAAATTAACGATTCCAAGCGTCAGACATCATCAAATTCCCGTAATCCTGCAGTCGTGCAAGGTGAAAGAGTCGATGTACAAGGAAGGAATGCTCTAAGGGTTGTTAGGAATGTTGTGATTACTTCAATTGTCGGTAATGCGGACAATGAGGTTATAGCATTGGAAAAGCAGGATGACAACAGCAGACCAGGGGAAGATATCATACCCATCTATGACACAGAGCCCAACTTTGACAAAGAACAAATGGTTGAGGAAGATATCTTACCCACCTATGACACTGACACAGAACAGATAGTTGAGGTACAATCTACTGTTGATCATTCTCTGCCTGCAAATGCGACACAACATACTGAGCAACATGAATTCAGCAATGAAGGAGAGGTTGACCAGTGTGTTGCACAATGTCCAGACAACTATATTATGTCTGAGCCCTTACTTGCACACAATTCAACTGAAACGTCAAATCAAACTCTTGAATCTGAAAACATTCTTCTCAAAAAGACCATTGCTCAGTTTCATAAAGATTTTTCAAAACTAGAGGCACATTTCATCTCTCTTGAACTTAAATTACAAACAAATCTTTTTCTTCATAACACAATGGTCAGTATTCAAATGAACAAAGTACTCGTGTGGATACATTAGTAAATGAAAATGAGCATTTAAAGGCTCAAATTCAAGCAAAGGGGCTTGCACATGTTGCTTTACAAAACAAACTGAGAAGATTATCTGACAAGAGTGTGGATACTAATTTTGCAAAACCAACAATCTTGGGGAAATCGTCTCTTCAAACAATCAGAAAACAATCAGTAGTTAGACAACCAACTGCATTTAAATCTGAACGTTCAAAATCTTCAAAAACACGATTTGCCTCCCAAGTTGTTGAGAATAATCATTTGACAAATCCAGTCACTCCACATTCTAGGCCTAAGAAAAATGCTTCTGTCTCTGTTAAACCTGTTTCTATTAAATCGGTTTCTGTTAAACATCAACAAATAGTTGCACATGGCCCGTCTAGGATTAGTTCGAACACAGTGTCTAAACCGAGCATCAAAATTCAATATTCATATGATACAAATGACTTGCACAAGAACTATGATCTAGAAAAGGCTAGGAAAAGGGCACTACTCCAAAAGGATGGAATCTTAGGTTCACGACCTAGTGTATCACCTTCGAGTGTATTACTGAACACTGCTTGTAGTAGCAAACCAAAACCTCAGTTAACTCAAACAGGTAGAAATAAACCCGTTGATCTAAACGTAAAATTTCAGAAACCTAATAGGTGGATCAATATAGGACGCAGACTCTTCCCAAAAGAAGTTTCAACATCCCTTAGATATAACCTTAGATGGATACCAACGGGTAGAGTTTTCAAAACTGCTGGTCTTAGGTGGATTGCTACAGGCAAGATACTAAGTAGTTGCACCAAAACAAGTGGGATACCCACAACATCCATCCCTGAGGAAGGACAGGAAATCATCAAAATAGCATGTTCAGGTGTCCAGAAGATTATTGACACTACATCTTTATGCTTCTAACATCTGGAACCCAATTTTACTTGGGGATCCATGTTTTTCTTTCTTGCCCCCCTTCTATTTTCTACACAGGTACAATAGCTATGGCTCTTACTGCAATACAGCGTAGGACCCGTTTCTCATTGTCAAAAATATCATGATCCATCAGCTGCATCACATATTGTCATGAATTGGAAACATTGATTGCTCCTCTGGTTAAAGTGTCTCTCTAAAGTCGTGCTTCAGATGTATCGAATGTTTCCGCTGCACAACCTGATTATACTCTAATTTCCGATTCACCTGAATCTACCACAACAAATTCGCTGTGTCAGAGCTGCACCTCCAATCGAATCTCTGACAACAGAAGAACAAAATGTTTCCTACAACAATGACACAACTAATGATCAACAAAATGATTAAACTAAGCAGTTCTATCAGCAGTTGATTCTCACGAGATATTTATGGTACTTCACACTTGTTCGATTAATTGAACATACATGGTTTCGCTGTCTCCTTATACATGGTTTCGCTGTCTTCAACTCATCATCAACATATGTGGTGTATGATTCTGATTCATTTAAAACATCGAGGGGGAGAGAGTATAGGTGGTCATTGCTTCCTTGTTTGACCACATGCTTCTTTGCGAAAACGCAATGCCTTCTTGAATTTCTTCAATTAGGGGGAAGAAATAAGACGATATGTGGCTCAAACGTCTCACTCTGGTATTATCGTCTCGATTTCACGGGTGATCTTGTGTGAAGTTACCCAAATATGATGTTATGATGCCTCACACATGGTCTTGGTATCGAGTTATTGCATATTCACAGTGATTAGTATTCCGAAAGACCACAACACTCAGGGGAAAGTCGTTTCATTTCGTCTTTCGTGGTTTGTTTGGTGTGATGCGTCTACATACATGAGAAGATCTTGTTGATTTCTGGCATGTTACCCTCGAACGGATTTCCGCAATTAGTCAGATTTACCTTGTGTGGTTTACTGCTCATTTACAAATTCTGCTGCATACTGAAACCTTCAAAAGTTAGAGGAAATGTAGACTTCGTCAAAGTTACAAATCTGCTAAAGACAGTTGTCAGTTTGGGGGGAAGCTGATTCTGAAATTTCTTCATAATGGCTTTTGAGCATAACAGCTTGGAATCCGGTCATAACCGTTTAAACTTCCCTCAAACCCCATCATCAGCTGAACCAAGCCCCCAGCTTACTCGTCAACAAATGGAAAAGCTATTTGCTCCGCTGTTTAGTGATGACATTGATGAACGTGCTCCAGGTGTATCCGAAGTTTCTGCGCTCAACCCGATCATATTCCAATACCTGATACACTTGCTACAACAACTACTGTTGAAGAAGCACCACCAGTTGACTCTACAACAACAGTTGAACAAACTGCTTCCAATGACGCTGAACCAACTGATGATGTTCTGAACAATGAAGTACCCCCACCTGCAGATTTTGATCCAAATGCGTTCTTTAACCCGTTTGCTAATGAAACTGCTTCCCTGATGTTGCGGAATCATCTACAAGCCATTTGAATCCTCAAAATCTGCACAATGTATACCAACATCAACCCTCTACACATCGTTGGACAAAAGACCACCCCCTTGAAAACATTATTGGTAACCCAAATCAACCGGTCGTAACCAGACAACGTCTTCACACAGATGGTGAACATTACATTTATGCACTCACTGTCTGCCAATCTGAACCTAAAATCATTAAAGACGCAATGACCAAAGACAACTGGATTGAATCCATGCAGGAAGAACTCAATCAGTTTAAACGTCTTGAAGTATGGGAACTGGTTGAAAGATCAACACGAGTCTACGTCATTGGTCTCAAATGGATTTGGAAGAACAAATTGGATGCTGAAGGGAACGTAATCAGAAACAAGTCACGTCTGGTGGCTAAGGGTTATAGACAGGAAGAGGGTATTGACTTTGAAGAATCATTCGCTCCGGTTGCTCGTCTTGAGGCTGTTTAGATATTTTTAGCGTTCGCGGCACACATAAACATAACGGTCTTTCAGATGGACGTCAAAACTGCTTTTCTGAATGGGCAACTGAAAGAAATGGTTTATGTCAGCCAGGCAGAAGGATTCGTTGATCCCGAGTTCCCGAACCATGTTTACAAACTGAACAAAGCTCTGTATGGATTCAAACAAGCTTCTCGGGCGTGGTACGATAAGTTATCATCCTTCCTCATTGCCAATAATTTTACCAAAGGTTCGGTCGACCCAACTCTTTTCATACAATATCACGGGGCACACATTTTAATTGTTCAAATTTACGTGGATGACATAATTTTTGGGTCAACACATAAAAAGTACTCAATCGCTTTTGCAAAGCTAATGAAAAAACATTTTGAAATGTCTATGATGGGTGAACTTACGTTCTTTCTAGGACTGCAAGTTCATCAATCACCCCGTGGTATTTTCTTGAGTCAGTCCAAATATGCCCTTGAACTTCTTAACAAATTTGGAATGCAAAACTATGACACCTATGCCACACCAATGGCTCATACCAAGAAGCTAGACGCTGATTTACATGGGAAATTGGTGGACCCTAACAAATACCGTAGTATCATTGGGTCTCTCATGTATCTAACAGCTAGCGGCCCGATATTGTTTTTGCCGTATATCTTTGCTCCCGTTATCGTCGAGACCAATGAAACCCACCTCTCAGAGACTAAAAGAATCCTCCGATACATAAAGGAAACCATTAACTTGGGGATCTGGTATCCGAAGGATTCTGTTTTGAACTAATAGCTTTTTCAGACGCTGATCACGCATGATGCTTAGCTTCACGGAAAAGTACTTCAGGAGCATTACAATTTCTTGGTGATAAACTGGTGTCATGGCAATCGAAGAAGCAGGATTGTACATCGCTGTCCTCAACCGAAGCAGAATATGTAGCCATGTCGGCGTGTTGTGCTCAAGTCATTTGGATGAGAACACAACTCAAAGACTATGGTTACGTATTTGACAGAATCCCGATGTACTGCGACAATCGGAGTGCTATTGCGATCTCGTGCAACTCTGTTCAACATTCGAAATCAAAGCACATCGATCTTCGATATCATTTCATCAAGGAGCATGTTGAACATGGTACTGTTGAATTATACTTTGTGGGTACTGAATACCAACTGGCAGATTTTCTCACCAAAGCCTTAGCTCCTGCTAGGTTTAATGAGTTGGTCCACCGGATTGGTATGCAGTGTTTGACTCCAGAGGAACTGGATGAACTTTTAAAACATTCTTAAAAACTAGTCAAACACCAAAACCTCTTTTGTAAAAATCTTTCAAAAACAAAATACAAAAGTATAAAATCTATAAAAATTCAAAAATATTCTTCTCTCTAAATTTCTTTCAAACATGGAAAGTACAAAACTTCAGTCAACACTTTGTTCTTTCTAACTTTTCACATTTTCCCGAACAAGTGTTGAGGGGGAGAAAGTAAATATTTTCCAGTTTCATAAAACCTTGTACTTGCATGTTTCCTAAAATATGTTGTTTCTTCTAAAATGGTGGAGTCGCTTCTTGTCAAATACTCTCCTCGGACTCAAATGTTTTTAAAAATTCATTATTTCAAAAGTCGAGGGGGAGTATCGTTATGTTTCTTGCCTTACAAGTGTTTTTGGCTAACCTAAACGGAAGTTAAAGGATCTTGGTTGGAACCTTTTTGAGGTTGAGGGACTAAATGTGTTAACTTGGCAAATTAATTTTAACAAAATCATTCACCTAACACATTCAATGCACCACTTCATGTGCATTTACTCCTAAACCACCAAGATCAAATGGCCCAAATCAAATCTTCAAAATCCGTTCAAGCTGTTCATAATCTGTATGTTCTAAATTGTTTTAATCAAGATTCTAAACAAGGATTTCAAAAATATTTCAAATCCAACGGTTAAAACTCTTTAAACTGATTTTGGAAAATTGTTCACTCGAACGAATTGGGTGTTTATGCATAAAAGTGTTTGGATTGAAATGAGTTATGTTAAAACCTTTCTTAGTGTCTATTAAACTTGTTTCAATCGTCCAAAACCATCCAGAATCTTAAATTTCATTAATTTGAATTCTAGGGTTCTTGCGCTCATTTAGGGTTTTTCTATTCTTTGATATGTTATTAGGTGGTCAAGAAAGGGTTAGAATAAGTATATATGCATGATTTGAACCTTTAAATTAGTTCAGAAACATCTAAACTGTAAGAACTTAAGTTTTAGTTTTTTAAGGGTTCATCTCCCATGAATCTTCTGATTCTGTGGTGGAAATGTGTTAAATCTTGTTCCATTGCACTCATATGACCTCTAGGACACTCCAGAAATATTATTGTTTGATTTGTGTGGCTATATCTCTTACGCATAGATTAAGGGTTTAGGGTTTAAGAAATTTTACGCCTAAGTCTTTGTGTGTGTATCTGATATGTTCTTGTGCTTGTTTTTTGTGATCTATAAGATGTTTGGATTAAACTGTAATAATGTTTTCATGTTTATGTTTAACACGTTACGCATAAGAGGTCTACAGTGGATTACATGTATCTTCGAAAGATACTCGTAAACAAGGCTTGTTACGCATAAGCGTTACTCTTACGAGTAAAAATTTCGCATAACATCTAGCTTATTCCTACGCGTAAGCCTAAAGCCTTTGAACTTGTCTTACGCGTAAGAAACTCTTACGCATAAGCTTGGTCTTACGCTTTAGCTTACTCTTACGCATAAGCTCCTTTCTTACGCATAAGGATCCTTGTTACACATAAACCACTGTTCACTACATTTTGGTCTATTACTCATATGTTACTTGTTCAATGTTACTCATAAGTCACTATTATCTAATGTTACGCTTATGCTTGCAAAAGTTTATATGTTGTATGTTAAGTGAAGATTTGGACTTTGAAATTTCAATATTAACACGTTCACGTAACTTATCACATCAACTTCAATCAATTGGACAAATGTGACATAGTACTTGTGACTAACATAAACATGTTTCCATCAAACAAGGAATTAGATAATAAATCAGACTAAAACAAACACATTGTGTTTCCATATGTCTATCTTTTTGTCTAATATCTTTCAGATCACAAAATGGCTGCAAATCAAGCAAACATCAATGCCCCAGCTGAGCCCTCGATGGCAAACACATTCCCAGCTGGATACGACAAAACAATTGACAAGAACAATCTCCGTGTCGTCTTCAACAACTTCATATGCTCATAATCATCTTGTAGAATTGCCGTGGACATCCTTCTGCAACATCCATTCAAATTCATGCTCACTAAGTCATACTGATGATGAATATGATTCAATGGATGAGGAAATACAATTTCATAAGACATTAAATCAGAAAAGGATGGAATGCCATGCTTCAACCTTTCCGGTTTATCAACCCGGTGAGGATCTGGGTGTCACTGTCACTACAACTGTTGAAATGAAGCAACCACAACAACAACTAATACAACCTCAAGAAGAAAAGCATGGTGAAGATGTGGAAATATATGACGAAGGAGATTACGATCATGATAAGGATGAAAGAGTCACTGATGATAAATTGGTGGCTGAAGAGGAAATGATGCGAAAAGAGGATGAAGAAGCTGCTAGAGCTGAAGAGGAAAAGTTAAAGAAGGAATCAGACAACTACATAGTTGACAATCCAGCACACATACCTCAACAGTCTTCTGAACTACCTCTTGACACTTCCACCAAACCCAAATCATCATTTCAATCATCACCTCCAACAAAAGAAACAACTAATTCAACAACAAAATCTGTTAAGAAGGCAACTCCATCCAATGATTTGACACATGGTTAAGCAGGTTTTCACCACTACACAACAAGCTTCACAACTACCACCATCTGATCAACCAAGGGTTTCAGAAACCACACTACCAATGGAGAAAACCAGTAATCACTCTACATACACTGGTGGTGAGGATCATTACATGCTTGAGCCCCAACCTGAACCTCAACCGAGTCAGAACAAGTACATTACTGCACTCCTTGTTTTCATACGTCTAATCTAAGAGCGTGTTGAAGATCTCCACCTCGGGGTCGAATCTTACCAAAAACAACTCAAATATCACTGCATCACTCTTACACTTCAACAAAATCAATCAAGAACCTCAGTACAAAATCGTTCATAAACCAAAGTTTGGGTTTGTCTACCTAAGTGGAAATCATCATACTTGCTTCATGGCTTTCGATAAAATTCACAAGTTCTATGACGCCACCCTGAAGATGGTTCGAGATGGATTGGCATATCGGTTGAAGGACATTGGGTTGGGTATAATTCAGACGAAGAGTTGGAATTCAAAGAATCGCAAGGATGTTCTTCGGTTTATCTCTAGGATTGATGAAAGGTTGATTCATCGGATCAGATGCAACGGTTGGAGAGCTATATGGGAGGAAGACCATGCTTTCTGATTCTTAACGTCCTCAGAAAGTAGTTGGTCATGCGTAATCATTGGGTACACTATTAACTTTCTTGATAGTGATTTTTTCTGTTTGACTTATTCATAATGGCTTGTGCACACATAACAGTGTACAACCCGTACTTGTAATGAAAGGACCCTGTGGTACGCTTCAGTGCCACAATCCTTATAAAAGGAGCGAAAGCTTCTTACTTTTGAGTAAAACCTATCAAACCTTTCACTTTTCAAAGGTTTTGCTCAAAAGAACAAGTACTTCCCCTTATGATTTTCAAAACCTCAACAGTTTATATCACTTGTTGAGAGGGAGTATTTGATTAAAAACTTTGTTCACCAAAATGTTCTTTGTGGTAATCTTCCCTCAAAACTCGAAATGGACATATTCGATATCAAATTTCGTCAAAAATAACATTTATATGCCATTTTTGAGGGGGAGAAAAATTATGTGATAAGAAATATGTTGTGAAATTGCAAATGAAATATTGTGCTACAGACTTAACCAATGAATTGACGAGATCTTAAAAGTTAGTAACTCAAAAAGACTTGTCCGGGAAGGGTAATAATTTCAAGCTAGTTCGCTAGTGATGCAAACGTGTCTCGCAAAGGACTTGTCCGAGTAGAATGTACCATTCGAGAAACTCTTGGTAGACATGAACTTTGACGGGTTTGACAACCTTTCGAGGATTGTCCACACCTTCAAGGTAGTTATTAGAGCTAGTTGTCACCTAAAATCTGACAATGTAACTCTTTAACTATGCAACGTAACCGTGTCCCTCGGGGAATTGTCTATCTTGAGTCAATCAATTCAAAAGTGCTAGCTCTTCCCTCACTGTGCAGATTTCTGTCAAAACTCTTAAGCACATGTGGAGGGGGAGTATTTCTGAAAATCTAAAACTCTTAAAGTGTTCAAACATGTTTTTCATTCACAAACACTTTGAGAGATTTTGAAGAAAATGGTTTTATGGCAACATAGGTTAGTCATGGAGTTATAAGGTAACTAAGGTTACGAATAACCGTCCTATGATCCGCCAGATCCGGAGGGATCTACCCAAGGACATCGCCAATAGTTAGAATTAGAAGTCCTTAGGTATGATTATAAAAAAGAGAAAATGAGAATCGGAGAAAGAAGGAGTTGAAGAATTAAAAAGAAATTTAAAGAAAAGGGTGAAAACAAATAGCCCTCCAGATTATTCAACTTAGGGTAGACACCGGGTTCAATTCATATGCTACTGGTTGTCACTTGATGACACCGGTATTGAAGATCAAAGTCGTCATGGACCCAGTGACGCATGCACTAAACCTTCTTAGCCACTCAAGTTTCTCTCAACAGAAGCTTGTTTCATTCTCACAGGGAACCCTACGTAAACTATCGGCTTTCTCTTAGAGATTGCTGGTATTGAAGTAAGGAGACCCTCTCCCTAGTCTCCGCTCAGGAAAACCAAAGCGCACTATTGAGTCTAGAGCCACAAGATTCATCAAAAGATCTCTTAGATACACTTGACATTTCATCACTTGTCGTTCAACAATAAGAACGCAAGCGATAAGTTATCAAGTCCTACACAGATCTTAGCAATCTGTCGAGAACACTCATGAGAGGTTCACACATGTGATCCTCAGTGATTGAATGGAAACTCCTGCCAGGGTCAACATCAAACAGCCCTGACAGCAGGTCACTTCGGTAACTCCCCGTGGATTATGCTTAGTGTATCTCAAACGATCTACAGTCGTGAGGTGATGCTTCGGTGTACCTCATCGACTCATCTGAACTGTAGATGTACTTCGGTACATTGGGTTATCTTACTTGTGGGACTCCAGTTCAGGAACAGCCTTTGTGAGAATTAGAATTGTGTTTTCACACTATGCTATTAACACACTCGAAATTCAAACTTGTAAGTGCTGGAATCCGCTTATCACTAACCTTTCTTATGTTTTCTTCTTATGGAAGCTTTGGAGCGGACTGATCGTGAATATTCTCCTCATGATCATACCAACATCAACACTAATTGAAGTTCTCTCAAAAAGCAACACAAAGTCAGAATGAATCTTCATCAAATTCAAAAAATCTACAAAGTTTTAAGACTAAGAGAACTACATCAGTACTGAAATCCAACGTTAAAGAGCGTGTAAGCATGTTGAAGAAAGACGTGGAGACACTGGAGCAACGAAGCAGACCTGATGCAGACAACAACAACATACTATCACTACCATCACAAAGAACAAAGATCAAAGAACAAAGAAAATGATGAGGTCAAAGCAGAACTTTTCAAAGGAAACAATGTATCTACACTGGGGAGATTGTTCGAATCAAGGCAATTCTTCTCACAAGAAAGAAGAATGTCAGAAGACGTCAAAGCTACTATTACATCAGCATCTACAACGTTTTCAATCACTAACACTTAGGGGGGGATTGTTGGAATCACTCCTAAACTATATTTCAAGTGTTAGTAATTAATATGTAATAGTTAGCTTAATTATGGCTTTTATTTTAGTTATCATGCCAAGGCTTATGTAGAAAGCCCATGAGCCTTGGCCCAAGCCCATAAGAAGTGAAGGTTGCTAGAAGTGTTGCCCTAGCTCCTTGCCCTATAAATAATTAATCCTTGTAAACCCTCACTTGAGGGTTGGTTGTTCAATTCACACTTTCACTCTACGCATAACCTTTCTCATATTATCATACGTGTGTGTGTGTTTGTTCATCCGATCTCTTCTTCTCTATTTCTTCTATTGATGCTTGTGTTACATATATGGTGACCTAACAGTTTAGAACAATTCACAACAAGTATAAGCCCCGCAAAAGTCATAACAAGCACGAAAATTACATACTAGCACCTCACAAGTGGTGTTTGGATACTCTCATCTCTCGGGTGTATATGAAATATATCAAGTTGGAAGTAGAAGATAAACACTCATTAACTGGTCCTAGTACATAGATTACTGATATTAGTGTTCGAAGCAATCCCCGGCAGCGGCGCCAAAAATTGATATGAATTCGAAACGTCAAGTTTACTCACACAAGCTAGCCACTTGTGAATGACTAACCGTAAGAAACTTAAAACGGTTCGGACACTGATCAATAATAAGAGAGAAGTTGTGTATATGGGTAACTCAAACGTGTTAGGTTTGAGCACCGAGATCGTTCCGAACGAGGGTTGAATGGAATTTCCAACTCACGTCCCGAATTTTTGTGATTTGAATGAGAAAAGGGGATAATATGAAGTTATCTAAACTACGGAATAAGGAAAGCATAAGGAACTAAAATCTATGGGAAGTCCTAAGAATAAAGGCAAACTACTCAAATCTATACTAAAACGCAAATACGGAATTTAAACGAAACGCGAATAAAAAGCAATTACGTCTATTCTAACTCCTAAAAATAACCTAAGATTACTTTTACTCTAGAAATGTAATGTAAAAACTAATTAAGAATTAAAACTATTTTTTAGGAGTTTTCTTGAATTTATTCTAATTAAAAACTAATTATTAATTTTAAAAATAAGACTAAATAACTAAAAATTATAAAAACAAAGGGGAAAATTATGAAAATATTTTTATAAAATCTAAAATATCCTAAGAGAATTTTTAAAACTATTTTTGTATTTTTCAGATTAATTTTCTATTTTCTATGAATTTAATACTATTTAAACCTAATTTAAATTGTGAAAAATGCCAAATAAAAAGGTAAAAATAAGGAAAAATCTTTTTTATGCTTTTTATATTTTTCTTAAACTGAGAAAATTGAAAAATTATCTTTTGGAACTTTTTCTCAATTATTTGCAATAAAAGTTATTAAAAATTGATTAAAAACTACTTTAAAATGAGAAAAATAGCTAATGATGACAAAAAATTATGAAAATCTCAGGAAAATTCTAAAATGATAATATGAATCTATGAAAAATGAGAAATAAGCAGCTTATGTGTGAAAATTAAAATTTTTAGTGTAACTGCTATTCCAATAAGCTAGGAAAATAAGCTAAACAAGGAATTAAGCTACCAAACAGAGACAGAAGCTAATGTATACTAAATTAAGCTAAAAGCAACTAATGAAACCTAATCCTAACAAGATATAAGCTCAGATTAATGGATCTAAGCAAACTGCATATCTAAACAAAACAGTGGTTCAGGTCCTATGTATAAGCCTATGCACAAGCTTAATTAGTGAGCTAGACTAAAAACTAATAGTGCAATCTTAAAAACCACCTGGCAAGCTACAAATGTGCCAAGTCTCAAACTCTAACTCACTAATTTGAGATCAATGCAATAGCTGCAATTCTGCCTGATTCACACTCAGTTTTGCTGAGTGTGAACAGGGCAGATAGTAGCTAAATGATTAGCTTATTTGAAGCTTATAAGGACTAAACCAGATTTGACAAAGAACAAATATCAGTAAAAGACCAACTGAAAATCAATTATCCAAAGTTTGAAACACTAAAACTCAGTAATGAATGATTGATTGATTCCCAAAGTTTTGTGAAAATCTGTTTTGACAGAATTTGACTTTTGAAGAACACTCTTGTAACTTTGACTTAAGCAAGTTTTAATCCAAAATATTTGACTGATTATGATAAATTTAGACTACTGATGATAACACTAAGCTAGATCTACTAGTTTTAAACCAATATGCAAATTGTTACCTACTGATTTTAACAGAGACAGATTATAGCTTAGTTCTAACTTGATTTTGACTATTAGAGTAAAACTACTATAACCAAGACTTAGAATCAATATCAATCACCTACTTAAGTATGTGACAACTACTCACAACTGATAAGCTAATCTATATCACAGATTAATAAGCTATTCCAAACACTAGTTACACTACTGATAAGAAAACTAAATAACAGATTAACACTAAATTATTCTAAACTACCATCAACCACAGATCAAATAGTACTAATTATCACTAGCTAACAGATTAAACAACAGATTTAAGGATCAAAACAGATATGAGACTTACAATACTCCTAGCCACTATGGCTTGCAACACTGATGAAACAAGGAACCACTAACCTAACAAACCCCTATCCTACTCCAATCCAGCTCAGATTCAACCAAATAACAATATCAGCATCATCCCAATCCAGATCCAACACCAGCAGATATCAAACAGGTACTGTAGCAACTGATCTTAACTGAGATTTTTGAGACTTGAGATTTGGAAAGAAGAATAAGCTCACAAATAGCTATCAAAAGCTTAAATGAACTTAATAAAACAGTAGATCAATGAAGAATCTCTCTACAAAACAGATCTACTATGATTTTTATTTTTCAAATGATTTTATTTGATTTTTTTGTATTTTTGAATTTATGAAAAGTTGAGCTAAAAACATGTTGAAAATACTGAAATAAGCACTAGATTAAGATAATAAGCAGATTTAAGATATAATAAACTTAAACAAACACTTGAGGATGAAATTCTAAATTTTAGTAATAATGGAAATTTGAGTACAAATACGAATTACAAAAGACTTAAAACCTTTAAAAATGAAAATTACAATAAACTATATTACTGAAACTAGAGAGAAGGAAAAATTTAAAAGATGAATGAGAGATACAATTGTGAACAAAATGAGTCCTATATATAGCTGAGCTTGAGGCTAAGAAGCTTTTCGAATTCTTCCAAATGTGCTTTCTCTGAGCTCGTTTACACCCTTAGATTATATCCCACGCATCATCTTCTGATATCAACCCTTGGATCATGATTGATGACTTGTTTCCACCAATGGGAGAGCAACGCGTGGCCTATAGCACACGGATGGGTGACTGGCATTCCATGTGTCAGTGGTTGTCAGAGAAAAGTACATATCTGCCCTTAATTGCTGTAATTTTGCTCAATTAACCAAGAGGGGTAATTAGGGTTCTAAGGTTCTGGCTTTGGGGGTAAAAGAAGCGCGGGTGGGTTTTTTATATTAATTTGATTTGGGTTGACCGGTTCATTGGGTTGTTGACTCGGGTAAGTTGAGCGGGTTTGGGGTGGTTCGGGTAATAATAAAACCGGGTGTAGCTTTGGTTTAGGATTGGGCTTTGGATCCGGGTTTTGATATATTGGGCCAAGAGATATGTGTTGGTTTGGTCTTGGACTTTGGATTTAAAATAAAGGATTTAATTTAAATCCAAGTATACTTAAAGGGACCAAAAGTGTATTTTCTGCTTTCCAAGGGACTAAAGGTGTAATTTTGATAAAGCTCATTAAGGACCAATCTTGTTAAGCTCAAATAATCCAAGGGTGAAATATGCAAACTTTGAAACTTCAGGGATCAATTCTGCCAAATACTGAAAATGCAGGGACTAATCTTGACTTTTCTTCAAACTTTGCTGAAACTTCAAAAATCATCCTTAGAGAATAAAATCTTCCACAATGCACAATCCCGACCTTCCGGCTCAGCTAAAACTCTCTTGATCTCTCGTGCTCGGATTTACGTCTGATTTGGTTCCTTTTTGCGTGTTTTTACATATCCATACCTGCACAAGCACAAACTCAAGAAAACCACAAATATTAGCAATAAACGGCTCTTTCTTGGTTGTTTTGGGTCAGTTTTGATAATGAAAAGGTATGTGTTTTAGCACATACCAAAATACCCCAGACGAGACCATTGCCGTGTCCTCACGCAATGCAATCAACTCACGCTTCTAAAACCAAGGATTTCAATCTCTTTCTACTAAACCATTGATATGTCCAAACCGTCAAGTTATCTCACACAAGCTAGCCACTTGTGAATGACTAACCGTAAGAAACTTCAAACAGTTCAGACAAACCAATTAGAGAAGAAGTAGTCAATGTTCCTCAAAAGAGATTAAGAAAGCCTTAATTCTAAAAAACGCCCCGTTTACCTTTCATTTCTCATATAGATATTACGATTAAGCACATTCCGGTTATGAATGACGGTTTGTTGAACTTTCATGTCGATCAATAACTCCAACATTTTTCAAACGACATGTTAGGATCACAGAGTAGAAAACACAACACAGCGTGAAGTGACCATACGGATAGAATACATCGTCCCTGATTTTTCACAAGCTCCCAAACTAAGCGTAAAACCGAAATCATTGTTAAATATGATTCTAGATGCTAACACTACCCATGGAAGTTACTTGTGTAATTACCTTTTGCTCCCATTTTCCTATTTTCCTCTAGATTTTTTTATTTTTGTGAGAAATGAATTTCTTCAAATTCTCGTTTCGATAACTTTTATTCCGATAAAGATACAAAGCTAAGTCGATAATTAGTTATCCGCCTTCCCTCAAGAACCATTGTCGTAAAAATGAGGTCCACATCAAGGAATTTTTATTCACTTATACTTTATTTTTCATTTTCATTTTTCAACATTTTTTTTTTTTTTTTTTTTTTTATATAGGACTTAGACTTTTACGTGTATGAGCTGTGAACCACGGAGCTTCACGGGGTAATTCCAAGACTATAGGCTTCATGAAATGAGGATCCCGGCTGGCTAGGCTAAGACCTCACTCAATCCTGGCTAAAGATCCAAGGGTCCGATCTCGACACCGCAGCTCACAACTTTACTTATTACATTTCACATATCACTTATTACTTTATTTATTTATTTTATTACGGATCCCTGATGTGTACCCAATTTTTAAAACAAAGATTCTTTTAAGAAGAAAAAGAACTAACTATCGCCAAAAACTCGACATCTCTAATTATTTAGACTGATATGGGGTGAAATAATTTTGTGGGAACAAAAAGCCATAAGTACCTTCGATGGGCTCTAAAGAGAACCAACTACTCCACGTTTAGCATCTAAACTCATAAGTAACTCTATCATTTCTCGATCTCTGCAAATTTAAAATCCCAAATAATGAGATCCGCAGATGCTTAGCCGATAATTTTTAGATTATCTATGGTTAAGGGAACAAGCTAGGGCTCAACACGCCCGGTCAAGTCAGAATTCCATTCCTACTCTCACCAGCGGAAAGTCAATCAAGGTGTCAAAACATATATTAACTTAGCAAATGCTTCGTCTAATGAGATCAAGTTATGCATATTTAAAGTCACTCAGGAAAACTTGCAAAATCTTGGCCTTGTGAGCTAGAATTCGCATTTTATAGCTTCTTATCTAAGAGACTAGCAAACTTTTCAATCAAAAAGACTTAACAAAAGCTTACAAAATTTTTTAAATTTTGCTCATTTTTGCACAATTTTTCATTTTCTAAGGAAAAACGGGGTTACGAGAGTACACGACAGAAATACAAAGCAAGTGCGGTCAAATCAAATCGAATATTACCCTACCCCAGACTAGAACGAAACATTGTCCTCAATGTTTAAAGCAAGGGTATCACGAAAATCTAAAAGCCGTTTATTAAGTATGCTCAAAGATAAACGTTAGTCGATAAGATTAGGATATCGGATTTCCTTCAGCATCGATCATGAAACTCGAGTAGAGAAAATGACAAACTTCGAGCACGAGAGTCTTCATATCGGGAAAATCCTACACAACATCACAAACAACCAAACACGAGAAATCGAAGAGGCAGACCCCTTCGCGTCACTTATTAGAAAATAGAAAGAAGATAGATGGATAAGCATGGGGTGCCTCCCACGAAGCGCTACTGTTTTTCTTAAACGAGTCGCTAGCCTGACTCGTCCCCGAATTCATTTGTCCTTGGGGAAGAAAGTGGTAGAGATACCAGGGTCAAAAATGGTGTCCTCATTCCCGAAAGAATGAGACTGGGTGGGTTGGGTGGAGAAGAAAATGGGTGGATAAGGCATAAAATGTATGAAGGATCCATCATCCGGTGGTTTTGCGGGTGGACGAAAGGATGACGGATCAACATGAGAAAACTCCAAGAAAGATGGGAGCTCATGGTAAAGGATAAGATGTGTCGGCTCAATAACGAAGGCATCCAAGAAAGGATCCTTATATCCAGAAATGATTTTAACAAAAGGCTCATCAATGCATATCCCGGGTTTAAAGATTTTGTCTTCACATGCGGGCTCAACGGGATACGTGATGGTGGACTCATCAAAAGAAGGGGAGTCAAGAGAACCATCAAGAAACATCATATCCCCCTCGGGATCATTCATAACAACATCCTCAATACCCGGTGGTATCAAGTCATCAAGAGCAAGAAATGAGTCGGCTTCCTCAATGATTGGGTCATTTGTCGGAGTATAGGGAATATCGTTCAAAACTTTGCTCATATCAACCTTGAAATAGAATCGCTCAAGAATCGGAGGATAAACATCATCAATAGTGGGACTGCCACTATTCTCTTCATCAAATCAGAAAGTCTCAAGCTCGGGAGAGAAATCACTATCTTTAACGGAGATAGGAGGCGAACTTGAATTATCGTTTAAGGCTTCAATCTTAGAAATTAGAAGATAAACATTCGACAATGTTTGACGTAATGCTTCATCCTCGATCTCAATATTATCGGGCTCAATCTCTTCTTCTTCTGGCTCAAAATCATTTACTTCTTCTATATGGACGGGGCTCAGAAGGTAAATCGTCGACGAAATCGATGTCTCCATAAGAATCATCATCGGAATCGGAGAACATCTCAACATGATCGTTTGAAATATCAAGAGAAGGCTCATCACAAATATGAACAACCCCAGACTCGGACTCTCTTGGGATTAGGATAAAGATCTCAACATTAGACACTTCCGTTTCCGGAATAGTACTAAGATGCTCATCCCCCATTATGAGAGAATCAACGGGTTCAACAATGTCCGTAGAAATATGATCATCAACCTCTTCCAAAACGACGTCACTTCTCTCAACCGGTGTGAGAAAAGGGGAAGGGTCGGAAATTAAAGGCTCAGAAACGGGAGTGGGATTGCCACTCGGAGGAGTATAATCGTCATCAGAATCAGAATCGTAATAATAAGAAGTAGTTGGACGATGTTGGATCACTTTCGCGGCCTCTTCAGCTAATAATTCACGATAGGTCTTCTGATTAGGATCTTTTTCTTCGTGGGAAAATTTTTCAAGAAGACTCTTAAGATCAATCATGATCTCTTGAACTTTTTGATTAAATTCTTCAGAACATAGAGAAGGTGGTGGTTGAACTTCTTGGTATTGTGGAGGTGGGTTATAAGGATAATCATAATTGTTACAAGGAACTTGCTCGTAAGCAATCGGGTTCTGCATCTGACAATCGGAATTAACGTGCGGACCTCCACAATACTCACAACAGTACGATTGTTGTGACGAATAAGGGTAAGGTTCATAACCAAAGGTGGAGTTGTTAAATTGAGCTTGACATTGAAAACCTTGGTGAGGACCACCGCAGTACTCACAAGAGTATGATTCCGGCTCATGGTACAGAGGTTGGTTAGGAAAATCGGTTATCTCATAGTTAGGATTGTGGTGAAACTTCGGTTCAGATTTTCCATTGCTACAACCGGGACAATTCCAACCATATTCGGGTCCTCTGCACCATATGCACAAGAGCTGATAAATCGAAGAATTATCTGGATAAGAGTTAGCTATTTCCACCGTTTCCGTGAGAGGCTCTGATTCTTGAACGGGGTTCATCTCGGGCTCAGAAACATGTTCCATCTCCCTCACCGGAGAGGGAGTAGGAATCGAGGGTTCATCAAGATTATATTTCAAAATTTTTGACAAGGCTGCAAATTTTTCAACGTTGTTAAGAAAAACACGACGTTCAAAGAAATCGTCTCCATGAGAATTAAACATATAGAGGGTAAAAGAAAAGAATTATCTGGTTAAGAGGATACAAGAAGAATATTTTTGGGTTTTTAAGAAAATTTTGAAAACACAATCTTTTTGTAACCTTCACGTCAATCGGTGCTCGGTAGCTCTCAAAAGTACGCGCAGCGGAGCGGGAACGAAGAGTGGATCGTTCTTCAGTCTGCAATTTAATGTCAAGACTTTCCTTATACCCCGTGTATAGGTTGTACCTTCAAGGTGAGCCGACGTAACAATTAACGTTCGGGTTTCTTTTGTTGGTTTTTTAATTTTTATGGTTTTGAAAACACTCTAGGAAGAATGTTTTGGTTTTTTAAATGTTTTTGGGTTTTTGAAAAAGATATATATACAAAAATGACGGTAACTTCACTCGGGGAAGGATCTTCAAATGCACGCGATTCGAGACGGAATACGAAAACTCGCTACAAGCCCTCCCCGGCAGCGGCGCCAAAAATTGATATTAGTGTTCGAAGCAATCCCCGGCAGCGGCGCCAAAAATTGATATGAATTCGAAACGTCAAGTTTACTCACACAAGCTAGCCACTTGTGAATGACTAACCGTAAGAAACTTAAAACGGTTCGGACACTGATCAATAATAAGAGAGAAGTTGTGTATATGGCTAACTCAAACGTGTTAGGTTTGAGCACCGAGATCGTTCCGAACGAGGGTTGAATGGAATTTCCAACTCACGTCCCGAATTTTTGTGATTTGAATGAGAAAAGGGGATAATATGAAGTTATCTAAACTACGGGATAAGGAAAACATAAGGAACTAAAATCTATGGGAAGTCCTAAGAATAAAGGCAAACTACTCAAATCTATACTAAAACGCAAAATACGAATTTAAACGAAACGCGAATAAAAAGCAATTACGTCTATTCTAACTCCTAAAAATATCCTAAGATTACTTTTACTCTAGAAATGTAATGTAAAAACTAATTAAGAATTAAAACTATTTTTTAGGAATTTTCTTGAATTTATTCTAATTAAAAACTAATTATTAATTTAAAAAATAAGACTAAATAACTAAAAATTATAAAAACAAAGGGGAAAATTATGAAAATATTTTTATAAAATCTAAAATATCCTAAGAGAATTTTTAAAACTATTTTTGTATTTTTCAGATTAATTTTCTATTTTCTATGAATTTAATACTATTTAAACCTAATTTAAATTGTGAAAAATGCCAAATAAAAAGGTAAAAATAAGGAAAAATCTTTTTTATGCTTTTTATATTTTTCTTAAACTGAGAAAATTGAAAAATTATCTTTTGGAACTTTTTCTCAATTATTTGCAATAAAAGTTATTAAAAATTGATTAATAACTACTTTAAAATGAGAAAAATAGCTAATGATGACCAAAAATTATGAAAATCTCAGGAAAATTCTAAAATGATAATATGAATCTATGAAAAATGAGAAATAAGCAGCTTATGTGTGAAAATTAAAAGTTTTAGTGTAACTGCTATTCAAATAAGCTAGGAAAATAAGCTAAACAAGGAATTAAGCTACCAAACAGAGACAGAAGCTAATGTATACTAAATTAAGCTAAAAGCAACTAATGAAACCTAATCCTAACAAGATCTAAGCTCAGATTAATGGATCTAAGCAAACTGCATATCTAAACAAAACAGTGGTTAAGGTCCTATGTATAAGCCTATGCACAAGCTTAATTAGTGAGCTAGACTAAAAACTAATAGTGCAATCTTAAAAACCACCTGGCAAGCTACAAATGTGCCAAGTCTCAAACTCTAACTCACTAATTTGAGATCAATGCAATAGCTGCAATTCTGCTTGATTCACACTCAGTTTTGCTGAGTGTGAACAGGGCAGATAGTAGCTAAATGATTAGCTTATTTGAAGCTTAAAAGGACTAAACCAGATTTGACAAAGAACAAATATCAGTAAAAGACCAACTGAAAATCAATTATCCAAAGTTTGAAACACTAAAACTCAGTAATGAATGATTGATTGATTCCCAAAGTTTTGTGAAAATCTGTTTTGACAGAATTTGACTTTTGAAGAACACTCTTGTAACTTTGACTTAAGCAAGTTTTAATCCAAAATATTTTACTGATTATGATAAATTTAGACTACTGATGATAACACTAAGCTAGATCTACTAGTTTTAAACCAATATGCAAATTGTTACCTACTGATTTTAACAGAGACAGATTATAGCTTAGTTCTAACTTGATTTTGACTATTAGAGTAAAACTACTATAACCAAGACTTAGAATCAATATCAATCACCTACTTAAGTATGTGACAACTACTCACAACTGATAAGCTAATCTATATCACAAATTAATAAGCTATTCCAAACACTAGTTACACTACTGATAAGAAAACTAAATAAAAGATTAACACTAAATTATTCTAAACTACCATCAACCACAGATCAAATAGTACTAATTATCACTAGCTAACAGATTAAACAACAGATTTAAGGATCAAAACAGATATGAGACTTACAATACTCCTAGCCACTATGGCTTGCAACACTGATGAAACAAGGAACCACTAACCTAACAAACCCCTATCCTACTCCAATCCAGCTCAGATTCAACCAAATAACAATATCAGCATCATCCCAATCCAGATCCAACACCAGCAGATATCAAACAGGTACTGTAGCAACTGATCTTAACTGAGATTTTTGAGACTTGAGATTTGGAAAGAAGAATAAGCTCACAAATAGCTATCAAAAGCTTAAATGAACTTAATAAAACAGTAGATCAATGAAGAATCTCTCTACAAAACAGATCTACTATGATTTTTATTTTTCAAATGATTTTATTTGATTTTTTTGTATTTTTGAATTTATGAAAAGTTGAGCTAAAAACATGTTGAAAATACTGAAATAAGCACTAGATTAAGATAATAAGCAGATTTAAGATATAATAAACTTAAACAAACACTTGAGGATGAAATTCTAAATTTTATTAATAATGGAAATTTGAGTACAAATACGAATTACAAAAGACTTAAAACCTTTAAAAATGAAAATTACAATAAACTATATTACTGAAACTAGAGAGAAGGAAAAATTTAAAAGATGAATGAGAGATACAATTGTGAACAAAATGAGTCCTATATATAGCTGAGCTTGAGGCTAAGAAGCTTCTCGAATTCTTCCAAATGTGCTTTCTCTGAGCTCGTTTACACCCTTAGATTATATCCCACGCATCATCTTCTGATATCAACCCTTGGATCATGATTGATGACTTGTTTCCACCAATGGGAGAGCAACGCGTGGCCTATAGCACACGGATGGGTGACCTGGCATTCCATGTGTCAGTGGTTGTCAGAGAAAAGTACATATCTGCCCTTAATTGCTGTAATTTTGCTCAATTAACCAAGAGGGGTAATTAGGGTTCTAAGGTTCTGGCTTTGGGGGTAAAGAAGCGGGTGGGTTTTATATTAATTTGATTTTGGTTGACGGTTCATTGGGTTGTTGACTCGGGTAAGTTGAGCGGGTTTGGGGTGGTTCGGGTAATAATAAAACCGGGTGTAGCTTTGGTTTAGGATTGGGCTTTGGATCCGGGTTTTGATATATTGGGCCAAGAGATATGTGTTGGTTTGGTCTTGGACTTTGGATTTAAAATAAAGGATTTAATTTAAATCCAAGTATACTTAAAGGGACCAAAAGTGTATTTTACGCTTTCCAAGGGACTAAAGGTGTAATTTTGATAAAGCTCATTAAGGACCAATCTTGTTAAGCTCAAATAATCCAAGGGTGACTTCTGTAATTTTTTTGAAACTTCAGGGATCAATATTGCCAAATACTGAAAGTGCAGGGACTGAACTTGACTTTTCTTCAAACTTTTCTGAAACTTCAAAAATCATCCTTAGAGAATAAAATCTTCCACAATGCACAATCCCGACCTTCCGGCTCAGCTAAAACTCTCTTGATCTCTCGTGCTCGGATTTACGTCTGATTTGGTTCCTTTTTGCGTGTTTTTACATATCCATACCTGCACAAGCACAAACTCAAGAAAACCACAAATATTAGCAATAAACGGCTCTTTCTTGGTTGTTTTGGGTCAGTTTTGATAATGAAAAGGTATGTGTTTTAGCACATACCAATTACCATAGGCTTGAGACTAGATCAAACCTCCATCGCTTAGGCTTAAGCACCTAGGAAAGACTATCTAAGAGGTCTTTTAAAGGGTTGTAATGTTAGGCTTACGGTAGGGAAACAAACGGTTTGGTGGGATAGGTGATTTAGTGGTGGAGAGTCAAAAATCTTTATGTTACAAGCATGAGAAGAATGGCTTTGCTAAGCCAAGACTCGACACTCTAAACTCTAGATAACTTTGAAAAAACAAACATAAATTTAAAGATAGATGTAGGATGGTAGCCCGTATGTTTTTTCTTTCATTCATTTTTTTTTCATACACTTTTACTCTACCATCCTCTACGATAATATCAAAATAATAGGGATTTATAGGCACATCCCTACACTTTAGTTTTTATTACTCTAACACTAATTTGACCCGAATTGAAAAGATCAAAACACTTAGAGTACATTATTACGTAAATAAAAAGAATTTGAATTTAACGTTCCTTCCCGTCACTTCATAAAATTTAACTTTTCCCATGAGTTCCAATCGTCCCAAAACTGTGTACAAAGGATATGACTTGACTTAGCAACTTATGCAAGCAACTAGATAATTGAACTAAAGGTTTAGTATTATAACAATAATGCACTAAAAGTGAGTGCATACAAGGTAGGCTAAGGCAATTTGGGTGTACATTTTGGGGTGGATTATAAACAATGCTCTTCATTGATATTCTGGAAAACAGAAACATCACGAGAACCGCGAAAAGGATAGGCTCTGAGGGGTTAACTAGAGTTATCGTGTACTAAAGATGAGTACAATGCAAGGGTGTGGAGGAATTACTCAACTGATGTGGAAGAAGTAATTATAATACGGGTATCAAACAAGGGTTATCCTAATGCCTCTTATCGTTTAGTTATTCCTAACTACACAAGTGTAGTCTCACTAGCGATCTCGGAATGCATCACAAAACAAGTTCTAGAATCTATTATACTATCGGTATACTCTCGAAGCATTAAAGATGAATGCTTTAATTCCTACAAATCTAAGGGCGATCCTCACATTTTGGGGTGGAATTTGAGTGGTAAAGGGTTTTGTGCTAGTCATATAACTTCCTATCCATGAGACACTTTATTAAGACTAATGGGCCACTCCTACATGTCATGAAAAATTTTAAATTTGGTGCCAAAATTACCCTAACCGATATTTCTCACGGTCTATTACACAATTGAAATTAGACAAGGCAAATAGTCAAGGATAAACATAGTTTCAAAGTTCCCGTTTTATTTTCCCTCCCTACACTTAAACTGAACATTGTCCCCAATGTTCCCCGAAAGTATCAAAGTTATGATAATGGAAGGTAATTAAAAAATAAAGAAACTAATACTCCCCTGATTAGTTTGGTAGGATCCGTGTGAAGTAGTGGTTAAACTCTTCTTCAAGAAGAATGTATGCGTGAAAAGCTCCATCCAATCTTATATATCTTCTTCTTGATAAATAAAACATGCACAACTGAAGAAAACAAACAAAACCTTAGTGTAAAATCGGCGGTAACACTATATATGACTCTACTAAACTAGGATATAATGCTTGTGGAATGGATGTTTACAAATTTTCTAGAAAATTAAGACCTGAGAAATTCCAAAAATTTATAAGTAGCCGATAACATCAAATAGTCCTGATTATTAAGTGTCAATTTCCTCCGATAATGCTTGTAATTTATATCATTCATATGGATTTAAGCTTGTTTTCCATTGTTTTCCACTTTCAGGTAAATTACGAGCATTGGAGCTAAAGAGACGCGGAATTGGAGAAATATCAAAGATTTATCATAGAATGCTGACTTTGAAGAAGTTACGGCGTAACTCATCTCTCACATTACGCCGTAACTAAAGCGTGACTCAGAAAGCCAACTCATTAGAAGATTACGGCGTAACTCTCCCCAAAGACTATGACGTAACTATATTAGGTCAAATGAGGTTCCACGCCGCTGACAACTACGCCGTAACTACTTCATCAACTCTGGCGTAACCAAGAAATATTGAAGATACGGCATAACCACTTATAAGGTTACACGGTAACCAGCAGATCTAGTGCAAAATACGAAGAAATTGAAGATTACGGCGTAACTCTCATATTAGTTACGCCGTAACCCAGATTTGGCCTTTAAGTACCCCACAATTTCTAGCATTTCAAATCATCCCATTCCACACACCACAAACGTGGGAAGAAGCTGTCTCCAAGGGAGAAATCACTCCCCTACGATAAGCATTAGCATTTTATCTTTTTTTTACTTTCGATTCATGTATTTCGTAACTTTGAATATTGAATTGATTTGTATGGTTAATATGAGCGGCTAAGCACCACTTGGTACTGACCTAGTTATGATTCTTTAATTGTTTTGTTTGCATTTACATTACTTCCGTATAATTATTTCTAAGTGTATTCATGCATAGTTTATTGGTAGCTACCCTTGTTTCGGTAGTTTTGAATGGCGGTAGAGGCTAGTTGCTTAGGAGATATGACCAATTGACCCTAAGTGAGTAGACTGAGATGGGAAGGGTAAGATATGACCAACTGAAGACCCTTTCTACTTGTGTGATTTGACCAACTGATCACCTACCATTTTGATGAACTTAAGAATTAGGGGGTGAGTGTTTAAGTTGCTAACTCCTGGGCACTCACTATTATAAATCTAGCATGTAGCGTACTTAATGACTTGGCTTAGGGGACCAGGAACAACTGGACTTATGAAGGGACACCTGACTTCTCCAGTGGTGGCATCTTTGCTGATAGGTTAGGGTGAATTGACCAAATGATGTCCTCTCGAATTTGACCCCACCTGAAGAAATTGGAAGTAAGTATACCTAGACATTACTAGCTAGGAGGATTAACTAGTTCAGCACCACTCTCCTCGATCTATTGATTTATCCTTTGCCTTTTATATGCTTTTATCTGCTTTAGTAGTTAATTAAGTAATAACTTATCGAAACAATTATTAAAAACTGTGACACCTAGACTTAGTAATAATCCAACACACATAGCTCTTGGGATGACCTCGGTTTTACTGAATACTACACTACACACGACCGGGTACACTGTTCGTTAGTGCATTAGGGTAGACCATAGGTATAACGAGACTATATAAATATTAAAACCTGGTCAGTAAAACCTGCATCAAGTTTTTGGCGCCGCTGCCAGGGAGTTATATTAGGATTGCTATTAAGTCTTTCATTTTCATTTTATTTTACAATTTCTAAATTTCTCACGATTATTATTCAAGATTTCAGGTACCATGGAAGTTGTTAACATCGATGACCTCACTCTTGAGGAATATTTGGCGTTGACAAGAGTAGAGCAAGGGCCGGGTCTCGTAAGACCGGCGATTGGAGCAGATGTCCATTTCGAAATTAAAGACCAATTTATGAGGGAGCTTCGTGCTAACCCTTTTTCAGGAAACAGGGACGAAGATGCATATGAGCACGTTGAAAATGTCCTATACATCGCAAGCATTTTCAACATTCCAGGCGTGTCTCATGATCTTTGTTATGCTGAGGGTATTCCCCATGACTCTTACTGGAGCTACCAGAAGATGGATTGAAAGATCGCCCGCCGAGGCAATTAATACTTGGGCTCTACTTAAGAAGCATTTCATTCAAAGGAATTGTCCTTCGTCGAAGATTTCTAACCAGCTTCTGGGGATCCATAATTTCAAACAAAAAGACGATGAAATGTTGTATCAGGCCTGGGATAGATACAATGATCTCCTTTACAAATGTCCTATGCATGATCTGAACAACCAGCAAAAGGTCAACATCTTCTACAAAGGAATCAACTTAACTACAAGACAGATGGTGGACTATCAAGGACCTATCCCGAACATGACTCCTACTCTTGCAATCGAAGCCATTCAAAAAATGGCTGATCATTCTCAAAAATGGCACGACGGAGGAAGCAAAAGAAACCAAAGCGGAAGTTTTGACGGAATTGCAGCAATGGCTTGTAAAATTGAAAATCTAAGTCGAGATATGATGAAAGTTAGAGAAACTGTTCATTCCATCCAAGTGGATTGTGAAAGCTGTGGAGGAGGACATCTCACGAAGAATTGTCCTCACATTGATGATGAAAATATAATTGAAGAAGCCAAATATGGAGAAAATCGACCGTTTTACGGAGACAATCGAAATAATAACGGATACCGTGGAAATTACAACCCTGGGCCTTATAGAGAAAAAAGGCCCAACATTGAAGAAACCATAAACAAGTTCCTGGAAAGTTCAGCCAAGAAGGAAAGAGAACAAGATAAATGGCTCAGGGATTTCTAGGAAAACACAAATAAAAATCTCTCCAGACACGACGAAACCCTAAAAAACCTTGAAACCATGATCGAAAAGCTCAGTGCAGAGATAGAGGTGGGTAACGGTAAGCCGGAGATAACCAAACCTATGGTTAGGTGCAATGCTGTTTTTGTTGATAAAGATTCGAAGGAATTGATTAAGGAGTGCTATTCTACAACAGAAAATTCTGAAGGAGCGAATGTCGACATCCAGGATCAGTTACGCCGTAACTATTTCCCCGAGTTATGGCGTAACTATGTCTCAGAAAGTTTAACCATGTCAGAAAGCAAGTCGTTTCCGGTTAAGGATATTAGCGCTAGCGGGTTAGTCATTCCATGTTCAGTTTGGAATTATGATATTTTGGGGATTGTAGATCTTTGGGTCTAGCGTAAATATCATGCCTCTCTCCATATTTTTAGCACTTAAATTAATTCATCTTTGGAAAATGGATATCGTGATTGAGATGGCAGACAAGACCAAGGCTGTTCCGTTAGGAACTACAGGTGGAACTTGTGTTAAGGTCAATAGATTCTTTTCTTCCCCAAAATTTGTGGTTATGGACATGAAGAAAAACACAAAGGAACGTTTAATTCTTGGTAAACCGTTCATCGATGACTCATTGGCATATTATGGTGATAGAATAGAATTTAAATTGGACAAAACCCTATGCCTTGAACCAGATAAAATTGTTATAGCTGAAGATTCACAGAGGATTGAATTAGATGATTCCGATAGGTTTCCGCCTTCATACTTTGGCCATTTACAGGGGACCGAATCAAGTGACAATGAAAGCAATGAGGAAGAAGTCCCACCGTACCCGATTCGTTGTGCGGGAAGACTTCACTGTTGTGTTCCTGATACTTGTTTAATTGATGGGACCAAAGTAACATTGACCACGTGTTCCCCTTTTCAAAAACGATGCAACAGAGGAGGGCAGCATCTCATTCGAATGATTAAAGAGGCTGCGGAAGTTTGGTGGTGCTGGTTACAAGGGCATAATGTTTTTAGCGAATGGTTCACCGATATTGATTGGACCATTCATTTTTGTGAACCAGCTATCATGTCTGATGACTTCACCGTGGCATGGCCTACATGCAACCCTAGACGCCAGATCTACTATGGAGGAGAATTCCCTGAACCTAAATGGCTCAAACGCAAGGAATGAGCATGTTTTGACGAAGATAAGAGAAGTGAAGTAGGATACAGGGGAATCTCATTTGAAAATTGGTTACGAGTAAAGTTTGGATATGTTAAAATAAAATGGTATGAAGAGGCTAAATTTCGTTGCGAGTGGGCACAAGCTAATTTTCTGCAGGAAAGACACGCCATGACTCGGTTTATTTCTCCACATGTTTGGGACAAGCCCTCTTCAAATAAAAAAGACATAGAGGAGGTTGGCCAACTTTGAAGGCCCCCTTAAAGCCTCGCGGCTCTGAGTCTAACTTAAAGACTCGTAAATAAAGAAAATTGCTCTTTCGGGAGACAACCCGAATATCCATTTCTTTTGTTTTATTTCCATTTCTGTAGGGTTTTGTGTTTTCTAACCATTTTTTCAGGAAACTAGGAAGTGATTGCTGCTGCAGTTGCTGATCTTACCATAGTTACGGCATAACTCATCTCTGTGATTACGCCGTAACCAACATTTAGCAGCAGAATTTTAGACGCGTTACCAATTACGGCGCAATTCCGACACGACATGTCGTGCCTTTTTTGGTTTGGGTTGACTTCTTTTGCATTTTTTGCACGAGAAAGTAGTGCCAAATATCACATTTTTTGTTAGTGAACGCCATGGTCCGTGGTTGCATTGACACATCATTATAGCGAATATATGCCATTGCGAGGATAACAAGAGTGCACCATAATCATGATCAGCAAAATCCGCATGACTAAGACCTTATTCGATACAACTGTCAACCAAACCTGAAAAATGAACCACCATATCTCGAACATAGATCCAAAATTAACAGACAAGAAGTTAGAAACTTGATTACAGTTCAAATTACAAATCCTCATCCATCATCACTAGCTGTTCAATTCCGAGGTACAAGCCTATTTGACTGCACCCGTTGTTGAAATAATTTCCTTTTTGCCTGCTTGCATTCCACCTAAAAACATGCACTGATCGTTATAAGTTGTTTTTAAGACATTTATTGCAAACACATAAGCCTATATTATTATTAGATACGTAGTATGACTATTGACTGACTTTTATACAATATATCCTGAATTCATACTTGAATGTCGCATGCTAAAACATAATGTTCTTGAATTTTAACATATAGCTAAATGTTAATCAACTGATTATCAGACAAAAAGAAATAAAATGATCACCACCACTATCTCATGACCTGTACACAAAAAAGGAAAAAAAAACTCTTTGGATAATTAAGCATCATTTTGGGTATAACAGTATTTTGTACGTTTGTGGTTATCAAGGAGCTTGTTTGTGCAATTTTTAATAGATTGAAATAAGAAAAAACCAAATCTTAGCAAGCTATGCAGAAACATTCTGATATTGTGTGCCCTTAATGAAGTATAAACTGTATCCAAATTACGCTTACATCATCTCTAGCTAGGTAAAGCACACTTGACCCAGGCTTCCAAAAAACATTAAAAATATCTGATATGAAAAGGCAGGTAATTAAGTAAAGCTAGCTAACAAGCACATACATAGGGTGTTAATATATGTCAATTTAACATTTTGTTCCTACATTTTAAAGATTGGTATAGTTGTTGGAAAATGTAAACTAGAAAACCGGTAATCTCAAGTAGTCAAACTCAAACTATAATCAGTTTTATAACAGAAATTAAACTAAACAAGTTTCAAGGAGGAGTTGAAGAGCAAACCTTGGCAAGTGTCGATTCTAGAGAAGTGCAGCAAGTGGGACCCACTCATCCATGTCTTCAACAATAGTGAAGATGATAAACAAAAGTATACTCTTGTTGGGCGAAACCGATTTTTGCAGTAAAGTCCACAACTGTAGCATACATGGATGATAAACTTGGGAAGATGTACCAATATTTGTAGGTTGGTGCTCATTAAGGGTCATGAATATAGAACAGGGGTGAAACAACAACAACAACAATTATAGAAATAGGAATGTAGATAATGATTGAATAAAACGAGAACGAGAGAAAAGTAACTAAATATTAACCAGATAGAGAATAATATTAATAAGGTTGCATTACAAGAGACAGACATAGACGCTACAATTGGAATAATAATAATAATAATAATAATAATAATAGTAGTAGGATAAATTATAACTAGTAATCATTCATAGTCGGGCATAAGGAGCATAGGCGGGCGATAAAAGCCAGGGGGTATAATGCCTTTAGCTTGAAGTTGCTTAAACAATTCATCGTTTTTCTTGAAAGATTCTTTAGACAAGTGATACCTTTTCCTTCCAGCTTCGGAACAACGAGGATAAAGAATAGCATTAACATCGCCTTTGATCATACTGTCACGCTTCCTTTCATCAAAATTATATTCATAACAAGTAAAGGAGGATGAGAATGTTGCAGCATTAGGTGGAGCAGGAGGAGGGAGCCATTCAAAAGTTGATCTCCCCCATGATTTAGCGGCTACTGGATTCTTCTTTTTCTCTTCAATGGTTAGGTATAACATGTCGCAGTAAGATTCGTCAAACGCCTTGTCGAAAGTATCAACATATTCGTACTTGGTGTCCAACGGCAAACCTTTTCTGTTCAAGATGCTTTTCCACACACTCTCTGCCTCGTCTTCATCATCGATTGCTTCACCATAGTACACATGCTGCTTCTTCTCCTTCTCTTCTTTTTCTTCTGTTTTCAACTCCTTCATACTAGACGAATACGACCAAGCCGACGATTGATTAAACGATTGAAAAGAAAACATCTCCGACAACTTTTTAGGGTTTCTCTCTTCTTCTTTTTTAAACTCCAAGGATGGATTATTAAACGATGAAAGAGAAAACATGGTACTCTCCGACACTCTACAACTTTTTATTAGGGTTTCTCTCTTTCTTTCTTTCTTTCAATTTGGGAGAAACCTTTGTAATATTTTCTTTACCTTATATACAACAACAACTATAACAATCCCCTTGGGCTGGCCCGGCCTTTTCTATATAAAAGATTTGATACAAGCTAATCCCTTAGCGTGTAATAATTGTAACCTAGAAACCCATAAAATTTCTTGTTTCTCCAGATCCTATGGCGGACACGATTTACACGTGAACGGAACTCTTTCCTTTCTACGGTCTGCAGCAAAATAATTAATGGTATAAAAATTTTATTTTTATTTTTATTTATAAGATAGAAGTGATGGTTTTGAATCGAAAAAAGTTTGATTAGGACTGTTTAATGGATATTAGGATTGTTTATTGTCAAGATGAAAATAAGCCCCCTAAAGAATAAGCCCTAAACATTATTGTTGTTATCATTGTGAATGTAGTGTAGTTGGTAATCTTCACTTAAGGATATGAGATTCTAATTCCATGTTTTCTTATTATGGTTTTGAAGTTGGGAATTCCGTGATTGTGCAACCTTATGACCAGCCCAAATACTTGGCTCGTGTTACGAGAATTAGCTATGTTCGTCTCACTAAAAGCACAGAGGTTGAAGTTAGAAGGTACTATGCTCCAGAGGAAACAGTTGGAGGGAGACGCACGTTTTATGGAAATAAGGAGTTACTCTTGACAGACCACGTGGATACTCTAAAGCACCCTGATGAGTTAATTACCCGCGTGATCTTTGTTCATAGCTTTGTGGATTACATGAGACTTAAGACTGTGGGCGAACATGATTACTTTTCTCGTTTTGAGTACGACACTGAACAAGGATGGTTATCGCCAGCCATCGTCACCCTGTATGTTTTGAACCTTTCTTGGCACAAGATTAAAATTTAATATTCCCTCCACTTAATTATTTCCTGTTTCTCTTTTGAAGGTTTTGCAAATGCCGGATGCCATTTAACCCTGATATGTTTACGCTAAAGTGTGAAGCTTGCAAAGAACGGTATATCATGTTTCTTTCTTTCTTGTTAGATTCTGTTACTTATTTTTCTTTTTAAAGTGCAACATGCCTTTCTTTTTTGTTTATTACTTATCCACTGGTCATGCACCCATTCTACCAAATACAATTAACCGTTTACTTTTTCCTACCAAAGTTTGCATTTTTTGTTGCAACGAATAAACGTAATTGGCTTGTTAATTGTTTCCATCCTGTTTCTTTTTTATGCCATGTGTATAATACCGAGTATATGAGAATGCAATATATATGTCAATTCTTTCGTCTACTTATCTGCAGGTGTCACCCTGCTTGCATAAACATGACCCTTGATGAGGCCAAGCAACTAGCTGATAACTTTACTTGTTTTGATTGCCTGACACCCGACAACCAAGGTTCTGCATCCGCCGCCACTGCCACTGTTGATCTTTCGATGGTAAGAGACCACGATTGTGTTTTTTATTGATTGCATATTGTAGCGCAATTTGGATACAGTTTATACTTCATTAAGGGCCCCCCAATATCAGAATATTTCTACACAGCTTGCTTAGATTTGGTTTTATCTTATTCCAATCCATTTTGAAAAAATTTGCACAAACACTACCTTGATCACCACAAACGTCCAAAAAACTGTTATACCTGAAATGATGCTAATCCAATGACTGTTTTTATTTAGAGGGATCATGAGATACTAGTGGTGAATCTTTTATTCACTTTTTGTGCTAACATTAGTTGATTAACATTTAGCTATCTGTTAAAATTCAAGAACATTAAGTTTTAGCATTTCAAGTATGAATTCAACGCTTTTTTTTACCCGTTCAAAAGTTATCAGGAGTTACTGTATAAAAGTAGGCCAATACTCACCCGGCCAACGATATGTATTATCTAATAAACATGTAGCTGCAATACATGTAGATGTCTTGAAAACAACTGATAATGATCATTGCATGTTTTTCAGGTATGATTTCAACAGGTGTACTCAAAGAGGCTCGAACCTTGTGTTTTGGGTGTTGTATTGTCCACATAATCTTTCTCAAAAGTCTTGTGATGGACTAGTTAGTGACAAGAATTCGTAATTTAAACTGTAATCAAGTTTCTAATTAACTCCTAGCCTGTTAATTTTAACTCTATGTTCAGGTTTAAATGACCATGGTATAGACTAAGGTCTTGGTCATGCAAATTTTGTTAAGTATGGTATGTTTGGAGATCATTAAGTGCTCATTATGTAAACATGAAATGCTTAAGCAAAACCCATGGGTTGTTGTTAGCAAATCCCTAGATATCAAACCTTCTATTTTGTGACATGTTCAAGCTATGGCAAGTGCTACTTTGACATGTGCACATATTTCATGTCAATTACTTGCTCATATCATCATTAAGTGCAGCGAATCAGCTTGCAAGCTCCGATTTGCAATGTATTCATAAACTAAAAAGACTTTGCCCATGATATGTTCGACACATACAATATCCTGCTGGCAAGACTATGTTGGAGTGCATGCCTCAAATGTGACATATGTTGGATTGTGGGAGTTTAAAATACATGTAAACGACTAGAAGTGTGTGATCCGATGGGGGCACACGCGATAAACACGAGTATACGTGTTGAACGTTTATAATACTTGAATATTCATACCCGTTATGCATACAAGCTTGACCCGATCACAGTTAAGATCCATGGGTCATTAGTTTGAAATGATAATCATTAAAGGGTAATCATTAGTTGGTAATGATATTTTCTAACTAATTATTAAAGGCTAATCATTAATTGGTAATGATATTGTCTAACTAATCATTAAAGGCTAATCATTAAAAGAGAATGATAGGCTATATATATGTTGTATCATTTGTTCATAAGATGGATGAAATCAATAACATATATCCTAAACACATTCCCAATCAATGATAATCCAGTATATATTCTAATTGATTTTTTCACATGTCAATTAGGATTATTATTTGGTTTCTAAGCTTGCATTGTATTATTGATCCAAGTGCTTAGATTTGATTGGTTGGTTTTCTTGTTCTTGGTTCCTAGTCGAATAGCAACAGTAGTAAGAAAAGTATTTTGTTTTGTTCCTGGTCGTGGCCTATTTATGGGACAAAACACAAGGTGTATATTGGATACCTTTTATCTAATATCGGGTATATGTATGGTAACAGTTTATCAACTGTTTTGGACATAGGATAAGAAACAAGATTTGGTACTTGGTGATATTCTTATTTGTAAGTTATATTCAAGGGGTCACTAGTTGATTGGTTTTATTGATTACGTTCTCGACTAGCGTTTTAATCGAACGTATATGTTAATCGGGTTTGTGTGTGATACTCTTCGAGGTATCTATTTTAGATACTTAAAGTTTCGTATTGGTTTCTTGTTCCGTTACTAGAGATCAATTGCCAAGCAAGGTTAGCTTTTCTATATACCTTTTATTAATTAATTGATGTATTAATTATGTGTTTATTAATTACGTGTTAACATAATTGTATTAACTAGATCCAATATCCGCTGCGTACTCGTAGAGGTTACTGGTTAACTGCTTCTAAAATCCCAACAATGGCATCACGAGCCAACTCGTTTTTGCGATTATGGGTTACACGTTTCTGATATTAATAAACATGTTTTAAAAGGGCTGCATGAAATCTAGTTTAGTTATTATGTTTTATTTTAATTTTGACAATTACATGCAATACTTGTCAATTTTTAATAAATAATAACTAGTCACACACAAATTAAAATTATATTGATAATTAGAATTAATTTGTTAATTTGAATTTAATTTACATGTGAATTATAATTACCTTGTTAATTAAAATTAAATTGTTAATTTAGAATTACATGTAAAATTTAAATTACTTGCTAATTAGAATTAAAAGTTAATTTGTATTTATTAATTGTTAATTAGAATTATTGTGATAATTAAAATTACATATTAATTTAAATACATATATTGCTTAATTACTTGTTAATTGGGATTGCCATGCTTTATGTGTTTATATTAATGTTTATGCTTGTATGTTTGTGATTCCTATATGTGCATTATTACTTGCTTTGACACCTAATTGTATGCAATATGGAATAATACATATCGTAACCATAACATTAATATTGGTCTTTATTTACACGCCTAAATAACATGCTCATTGTGATCTGCTATTTGATTCGTGGAAAATTGTTTTTGTAAAATAAAGTGACCTAATATATGAAACACGTTTTCAAGAATTTAAAAACTGGACGCTATGGACACTTGGGATGTACGGCTCACCCACTAGAACAAACTAGAAAGGGGGTTTAAAGAAGTGAGCACAGTCTCACTGAAAGGATGTCTAAGGTTATGCTTCTGCGCTTACCTGGTCCTCTGCCTCCCTGTGCGTTCGATTGGAGCTACCGTAAACCATGATGATCACGACAGTGTCATGACCAAAAGGTTTTTAAAATTAGTGTTACATAGTTGTTTTGCATGCTTCTTTGTACACGACTTTTATCACATTTATATGTGCATACCTATTTTTAATATTAAGTCTCCGCCATCCAACTATGGACACGTGCACTTGGATTGACTTCTCTGGTCAGACCTAAGGGCCTTTCCAACCCATGGTAATTATTTCTCCTGGTCGACCTCGGTTATTTTTACACGTTCATACTTGGTCGACTTATATCGAGTTAAAGTGGTCAGACCTCGGACCCGAGGCATAAGATGAGAACTAAACATGCTTTTGATATTATTACTTGATACTAATGCCTTAAACAGTCTCATAAATCTAAGAGTTGCATTTTGCAATTAACGCTCGTCGCTTACCTCTTGTCCTATTTTTTTACACACTGGTCAGACCTATGGTAACTAAGTAGGGTGCAAGATGGATCTTAGTCTTAATTAGTAATTAATTGGGTAGTTAATTCTTTTAAGAATGTAATTATCGAAAATACTAGTATTGAACTTTTTTATGTTCTGATTAATTGTGTTATTGCAACATAATTCGTAAACAAAGTTGTTTTTCTTCGAAAGACAAACTTAGTCTCTTTTCCTAGTAAGAAAAGTGAGACTTATTCCTATCTTTTCTCCTTAGTTGACTAACTAAGATAGGATTCCAAAATTGATAAACTCGTTTATGATCTTTCATTACCCTTTCGTGGTCTAGAGTTAATTGAAAGATAGAATATTTTGTGTAACTGGAAACATTGTGTTTAGAGCTACCAAAATAAATAACATCCTGCACTTGTCACGATGCATGAGTTTAAACCTTAAAGAGTAAAGGAATTACTAGCATATTTGCTAGGTAATCTTCTTGGACTCTTATTATTCCTAAAGTGCTAATTACCCTTGGGGCTATGTAGACGATAAAGGAGGAATTGCATGCTAAAGATTCAAGTTAATTGAATAAAAGAATGGCTAGTCCATTGTCTACATAAGTAAAACTTCATATACTCTGCTCAATACCTAAGTACATGCTACTCGTAGGCAATTGAAGAGAATAGGAAAGTATATAAAACTGCTATATGCTTTCTACTGGAAATGTAACACTTAAAATGTTGACAAATCCAGTGGGAGCAGTTGCATTTTATAACTGAAATATCATTCATATAATGTTGTAAATTTCAGTGGGAGCTACAGGATTTATTTCCTGTTAGTCACCCATATCATTTCAAACTAGCTTTGAAATAATCCATTACTTTCCGAATATGAACAACCATTGCTTAAAGGAAAATTGCATTTTATTTTATAAGATAACACATTGCCTTCCAGTTGTCGCTTCCTGAAGTGTTATCTATATAATAATAATCCACAATTCCTTATTAAAGGTTATGGTTCTAAAACTACTTATGACATCTATGACATTATCATATCGTTTGAACAATAAATCACGTGTTGTTTGTTTTCATAATATGATGTTGTACCTTTCACAAGTGGGAGAAATCTCAAAGAGTGTGCAAGGAACAACAATATTATTGGTATCTCTTGACCGCAAGGTAAAGGAAACTAATAATTCTACAAGGACTTAAACACATTAGATGTTTAATGCCCAACTACATGTAAATAAGAATTCTACTAGGACTTAAACACATGAGATGTTTATTGCCCTACTACATTCTAATAATGATTCTACTAGGACTTGAACACACTAGATGTTTGTTGACCTACTACATTCAAATGTCATAATATAGTGTAAAGATACTTCAACATTTGACTACATGTTTTAGTCAATATAATTATGGCTATATGATAATGATCATAATTCTGTAGTATAAAATTAACTTGAAATTACTATAGAACTCAATAGTTTCCGTTCATGATTACTTTTGTTAGTATAATTATGCTTACATATTAAGACATAATTATGAAGTCCTTGAATTTGTCAATGACTTATAACATAAAGTATATATAGTAAAAGTGTTATGTCTTCTAGTTAACACATAAACATAAGGCCTTTGAATTATTCAAAGACTTACAATGTATTATTGAAATGTTCTGTTTTCTTGTTAACACATGAACATATAATCATTGAACAGTTTTGTCTTCTTGTGAACACGTGAACATAAGATTCTTGTATTGTTCAATGAATATACATTATTGCATGCACTTGGTTCGTAAATACTTTATATGCAATTTGGCTCGACCCAATTGACAAGTATTTGGTCCAAAGAGAATTAAGTTATCTATAGAATTCTGATTTAGTTTCACAATTCTAATAACTCATAGGATACCACTTCATTATGATATGTCTAATGTGTTGGATCAAACTTTATTCATATTGTTTGGTTCCTGATAGCTTTAATTGCTCTACCTCCATAACATATCAAGGTTAGAAATTGCGTGTGTCATGGATACACTCAATAGAGTTCAAACCTAGAAGGTATTCAAGACAACCTATAACTGAAAACCCTAATTCATTAGGGATTTTAGGTTTTCTACTCAAACCAATTGAATCCTAAATCCTTTTGGATTTTTGATTATTCTACACCTCCTAGCTTGAAGATTGTAGTTTTGGTGTTCTTCCTAGCTTGACGAAACACAAAACTATTGATAGAGCTTTTGGTTAAAGAGTGATACTAAATTAGATTTTATCTATAAACCCTAATTTGAGTTGTTGGAAGGAATTCCATTATGTCTTGATTTAAGTTCTGAATTTGTTAAAATCTTATGAAGCATTTTATTAACAAATCTTGAGATGAGAACTTAAAATGTATTTTGTGATTCTCCATTAGGAACAATTTATTGTTGCTTAAATACTTAGTATTTAGAGAATTGTCTCTACTTACAAAAGTAAGTGGGAGTATATACATGTCTCAAAGTTTTTGAGAACAAAATACTTAACCTTCTAAAATGCACTTATTAATGTCATACTAAGGTTAAACATGAAAATGTTAACTGAAGTATAATGATTACTCTCATTCATAAATCCGCAAGGATGCCTCATCACCTGAAGTGATACTTTTAATATCAATCTTTGAGTGATATTAGTTAGAAGATTATTGTAAATCAGCTAACTACTAAAATATATTATGACATCTTGAATCTAATAAATGTTTTAGAACTATGAATGATAAGATTCAGTCCTTAAAAGGCAAATCGAGTTTTAAGCTTGATTGTTATTTCGCCTAACAGTTAACCTATGAGGTTGGAATGAGTTTCTTTTGAAGAAAGACTCACAAGGACAGAATTGTATGCATATTAATGTTTGACATTTTATAAGAAGTGTTTAATCACACTTAAGCAATTGAATGTGATTAAAGTTTTCCTATATAAAACATGCATTAATTATATAAAGATATTTAATTGTCATACATGTGATTTGTATGTTGAATATGACAATTAAATTTTATAACTCTTTCTTTATGATTACCTTTTGCGAGGACGGTGTGTAATCAAAAGAGTTATGAATCTACATAATCTTTATGTAATATACAATTTGAACAATCCAAGTTTTGGATTGGATCATGCATCTAAGAGCTGAGAGCTTGAATTTAATTACAATATAATTCTGATTGAATTAAGATAACTCTTGAGTACATCTGACATTTAGTGGGAGCATTGTGTTTTTCCTTAAAATTTACATGTTGAAGATATCATTCTATTTCAGCTAGATATTGATCTTTAAGCTTGGAATGAAAACTTCATTTGGAATTTAGGAAGTAAAACAAACAACCTTGGAATAAATGTTTATCTGGAATAAACAAATACGGAAAATAAGTCTGACACAAATGCAATATATCATTTGAGCAAGTCTTAAAATGATATATTTCACTTGGAATAATTTACATGAATGGAAACCTTGTGTTTTTAAAACTAAGGATTCATCATGTATATATTATATTGTGTATAAGACTAGTTGTTGCTTTTGTATAAGAACAAAATGAGCTGACAACAACAATATCTAATTGAGAGAATTTAGATTATTGTTTTTATAAACGTTTACGAATTATAAAGCATAATGTTGTATAAGTACAAATGATGCTAGAGGATTATTAATACTAGTTGTAGTAGGATTTCATCTTTTATAATAAATCTGCTAACTAGTTATGCTCAACATAGAGCATTGTTGCATTACACATTAAAGAATGAGAATACTTTACACTTTTAGAAACTTTAAAGATGACTGTCAGTATGTTGTTGATTTTTACTACATCAGGCAAGGTAAGACAACATCTTCATACTATAATTCTTGCAATAGTATGAGCATATGAGATAAGACACTCATCTTATATTTCAAATCACTCACTATATGTGATATTTGAAATAAGTATTCGGAAAGTTTACTCAGATAACTATTTAGTTTTTCTTGTAAAAGAAAGGTTGATAATGTTGGAAACATTAGGCTTCAGCTTACTAAATGAGTTTCATGCATATCTGTTTTAGTATTTGGATAATTGGGATTGAAAGACAATTTTTACTTTATGATGAATAAAGATACTTGGTATTTGTTATTCATTCATATAATAATTGTTATCTTATATTTGCATGTTTAATCCTAGAATGATTTTATTGTTCTAAATATGTCCATTGTCGATTAACAATATGGGAATATTGTTATGATAAGGCAAATGTGAGTGTTGGTTATAATTCTAACGAGAATTCGGATTGTTCCCACCAAACTCATATGTATTCACTAGAGATGCATATTGAATTCCCTAACTTTCAAACATTTACTTTTGGATCCTTGTCATAAGTAAAATATTGAAAATGGTTTGTTATCTTCATCCCTAGACTTGAGATGCAAGCAAGTTCTGTTATGTGTGGATATCGTTCTTTGTAAGTATACATAAGCAAGCGCTATCTGAACAAGGTAGTTATAAAAGCTATATTTTGGAGTGATGTGAAGCAGCATCCACAACACTTGTAGTCAATAAAAGGTTTGTTACTCCACTTGATATGTGCAGAAAGATACCATGGCGCCTCTCCAGAATTAATAAGATAATTGTTCGGCTGAACCCAAAGGGTAATGCAAGATGATACTTGATTACATTTGGTATATCTAATTAAATTCTATAACGAGATTCTAAATAGTTAAACTATATGGAATGATTTGAGATCCATAATCCATGGTTTAACGGTATCTATAACAAAGGATGATTAGAGCAAGACATTGAATCAACATGCTACTGAGAAACTTTTACGAAACTATTCTCTCAGACACTTTTAGTTAAAAAGCGAGTGAGAGCGTTTGCTAGGCGTTTCCGTCGTTAGTTTTGTGTGTCATTCGACACTCCAACTCCCAAGTGGGAGCTGTTGGATTGTGGGAGTTTAAAATACACGTAAACGACTAGAAGTGTGTGAGCCGATGGGGGCACACGCGATAAATACGAGTATACGTGTTGAACGTTTATAATACTTGAATATTCATACCCGTTATGCATACAAGCTTGACCCGATCACAGTTAAGATCCATGGGTCATTAGTTTGAAATGATAATCATTAAAGGCTAATCATTAGTTGGTAATGATATTTTCTAACTAATTATTAAAGGCTAATCATTAATTGGTAATGATATTGTCTAACTAATCATTAAAGGCTACTCATTAAAAGAGAATGATAGGCTATATATATGTTGTATCATTTGTTCATAAAATGGATGAAATCAATAACATATATCCTAAACACATTCCCAATCAATGATAATCCTGTATATATTCTAATTGATTTTTTCACATGTCAATTAGGATTATTATTTGGTTTCTAAGCTTGCATTGTATTATTGATCCAAGTGCTTAGATTTGATTGGTTGGTTTTCTTGTTCTTGGTTCCTAGTCGAATAGCAACAGTAGCAAGAAAAGTATTTTGTTTTGTTCCTGGTCGTGGCCTATTTATGGGACAAAACACAAGGTGTATATTGGATACCTTTTATCTAATATCGGGTATATGTATGGTAACAGTTTATCAACTGTTTTGGACATAGGATAAGAAACAAGATTTGGTACTTGGTGATATTATTATTTGTAAGTTATATTCAAGGGGTCACTAGTTGATTGGTTTTATTGATTACGTTCTCGACTAGCGTTTTAATCGAACGTATATGTTAATCGGGTTTGTGTGTGATACTCTTCGAGGTATCTATTTTAGATACTTAAAGTTTCGTATTGGTTTCTTGTTCCGTTACTAGAGATCAATTGCCAAGCAAGGTTAGCTTTTTATATATCTTTTATTAATTAATTGATGTATTAATTATGTGTTTATTAATTACGTGTTAACATAATTGTATTAACTAGATCCAATATCCGCTGCGTACTCGTAGAGGTTACTGGTTAACTGCTTCTAAAATCCCAACAACATAATCAAAACGGATGCTAAAAAAAACAATAATTTTTTCCTGCTTACATTACTAACTTTACATTTGTTGTGGTATCAAATTGTATGTAGTCGAACATTGGTTTTTCATCAACATTACTTGATCACATCTCTATTTTATTTTAACCTTCATCCTTTTAAAGTTCAAAAATAATGTTTTTTGGGACTCTTCTATCAAAAATTGGAATTATCAACTTTTACATCCACAAGTGAGCATGGTCACACCACAACAATAATGAGGACGGCGACGGGGGTTTTGGCGAGGACACAAATGTCCTCGTCAAAACCCGCTAAAGGTCTTTAGCGAGGACCAAGCCTTGGCGAAGGTGTCAAAATGTCCTCGCCATTTGGACCGAATGTTGTAGTGCCAAGAACGGAACCAAAGCTAAATGATAAGGAAATTTTTTTACAAGAAAGTATGAGTTTCAGGTGAAGTCATTAAGTTTAGTGAAAACCATATTCACATTTCACATTTTGATGGGCAATAACTAGAAAAACAATGCATTGAAACCGGCTGTATTTTAGAAAAGTTAGTGTTTTTTTTTTTTTTTTTTACAAAAAATAGCCTTATGATGCAAAACTATATTAAGGTCCCATGACACCGTAGACCCTTTAGGGGCCGTTTGGTTGGAGTAATTTCAAAGTAATTTGGAGTAATTTGCAATTTCAACCTTTGGAATGATTTTACAAAAAATAGCCTTATGATGCAAAACTATATTAAGGTCAAATATCATGTGTGGTAACTCAAATGGTGACATTTGAAGTAATTTGCAATTTCACGAATTGCCAAAATCAAGAGAATTAGAATGCCTCTAAAAAGTGAGGAAATTTAATTTACTTGAAAATAAATTTTATAAACTTTTTTTCTTATTGTTTTTTATAAACTTTAAAATAGAATATTTATGAAATTTTTTTTTATAAATTTTATTTATAAACTTTTTTTTATAAATTTTATATAAAGTTTTTTATAAACTTTTTTTATAAACTATTTTTATAAATTTTTTATAATATTTTTTTTTTATAAATTTTTTATAAATTTCATATAAATTTTTTATAAAATTTTTTTATAACTTTTTTATAAACATTTTTTATAAATTTTTAAATAGAATATTTATGAAATTTTATATTAAAAAAATAAAAAAAACCATTTATAAATTTCTGTCAACCAAACATGCGAATGTATTTCAAATTCTGGAATTTTAAATTCTCAAGAATTTAAATTTTCTACAACTTAAAATTCCGGAATTTCAAATTACCCAACCAAACGCCCCCTTAGTTTCCTCTCTGAGCGCAGTTGACTAACGGGGTGTTTCTTTTTACTCTTTCTTTGATGGATTAGGTCAACAAAAACATTTAATAGTATTCTTTTCAAGTAGGACCCACTTATTTCTTTTACTTCTTTTATGACCCATGGCAAGAAATGTGATGTGGGGAGTGGTTATAAAGAACCCTTAAATGTATAAGCCTCTTAGTTTGAAAAAAATAAAAATAAAAAAAAATAAAATAAAAAATAAAAATCCCCTTAAGTGTTACTTGAGGTAAACCACAGGGACTAAACGTGTAATTTTTTCATATAGCATGGATCCATATGGTGACAAACATTCCATATGGTGAAACTTCAAAATTTGTACAATCATTCCAAAGGTTGAATGCTTTTTAGTGTATGCACTGTTGCAAATTTAACCATACGGTTACATTACTTCCAAAGCCCGAGACTGAAACAAAAAGTGAAGAATTCCTCTTCGTGTGTGTAGCATCGGTAGATTCAAGACATACTCTATGATTTTGTGTCCAGGCAAAAAGGTCGATGCAATTTTGTTGATTAGTTAGTGAACCGTTATTATTCATTTTTTGCTCTTTTAAGACTATCAGCCAATGCCATGGTCCGTGGTTGCATTGACACATCATTATAGCCAATATATGCCATTGCGAGCGTAACAAGAGTGCACCATAATCATGATCAGCAAAATCCGCATGACTAAGACCTTAGTCGATTCAACTGTACAACAAAACCTGACAAATGAACCACCAAATCTCGAACATAGATCCAAAATTAACAGACAAGAAGTTAGAAACTTGATTACAGTTCAAATTACAATTCCTCTTCCATCATCACTAGCTGTTCAATTAATTCCGATGTACAAGCCTATTTGACCGCAGCTGACAAGGACATACATAGGGTGTTAATATATGTCAATTTAACATTTTGTTCCTACATTTTTAAGATTGGTATAGTTGTTGGAAAATGTAAATTAGAAAACCGGTAATCTAGGAACATTTATATGCAGTTAACTTTGGGGTTTAATCTCAAGTAGTCAAACTCAAACTATAATCAGTTTGATAACAGAAATCCAATTAAACAAGTTTCAAGGAGGAGTTGAAAAGCAAACCTTGGCAAGTGTCGATTCTGGAGAAGAGCAGCAAGTGGGACCCACTCATAGTGAAGATGATAAACAAAAGTATACTCTTGTTGGGTGAAACCGATTTTTGCAGTAAAGTCGACAACTGTAGCATACATGGATGATAAACTTGGGAAGATGATAAACAATATTTGTAGTTTGGTGCTCATTAAGGGTCATGAATATAGAACAGGGGTGAAACAACAACAATATATAGGAATAGGAATGTAGATAATGATTGAATAAAACGAGGACAAGAGAAAAGTAATTAAACATTAACTAGATAGAGAATAATAATAAGGTTGTATTACAAGAGACAGACATAGATATAGTTGAAATAATTATAGTAACATAAATAACTACTTCATTCATAATCAGGCATAAGGAGCATAGGCGGGCGATATAAGCCAGGGGGTATAATGCCTTTAGCTTGAAGTTGCTTAAAGTATTCATCGTTCTTCTTGAAAGATTCTTTAGACAAGTAATACCTTTTCCCTCAGCTTCAGAACAATGAGGATAAAGAATAGCATTAACATCACCGGTGATCAGCTCGTCATGCTTCATCTCATCAAAATCAAATTCATAAGTAAAGGAGGATGAGAATTTTGCACTAGGTGGAGCAGGAGGGAGCCATTCAAAAGTCGATCTCCCCCATGATTTAGCAGCTTCTGGATTCTCCTTTTTCTTTTCAGTGGTTAGGTATAACATGTCACAGTAAGATTCGTCAAACGCCTTGTCCAAAGTATCAACATATTCGTACTTGGTGACCAGCGTCAAACCCTTCCTCTTCAAGATGCTTTTCCACACACTCCCGGCCTCGTTTTCATCATCAATTATTTCACCACGGTAAACCTCTTCTTTCTTTCACTCTTCATACTAGACGACGAAGACCAGGGAGACGAAGCAAACCCTGGACTAAAATTAGACAAATCCATCTCCTCGCCAATTAGGGTTTCTTTCAATTTTTTTAGCGTTTCTTTCAATTCATTTCAATTTTTTTAGCGTTTTCATCATCAATTATTTCACCACGGATGAAAGCGCCATTTTTATACGAATAAATGTCCGTTTTTATAAAAAAGAAAAAAAATGTCCGTATAAATGTCCGTTCTAATGCGTATAAATGTCCTTTTTAAAACGAATAAATGTCCGTTTTTTTAAATAAACAGTTTTTGTTAAATATTATAGTAAAATAATTTTTTTTTTAATTTTATAATATTTTTTTTTAAAAAATAATTTTTTTTTTAAAGTTTTTTTTAATTGTTACAAGTGTTATAGTAAAAAAGTTTAATAAAATTAATTTTTTTAATAAACAGTTTTTTTAAGTGTTATAGTAAAATGATTTTTTTTTATAAAATTTTGTAATATTTTTTTACCAAATTTTTTTTTAAAGTCTTTTTTTTTTTTTTTTTTTTTTTTTTTAAGAGTAAATTACATATATCGTCCCTGTTGTTTGTATTTAGAGAGGGAAATTTTTACAAGGTTAACCCTCCGTTAGTCCATCATGTCAAGTTACGTCCTTTTTAACAGGAGTCAAAATTTGGATAAGATCCGTAACTTTGAGAAACCACGGGGACGTAACCCGCTTAAAAAAACCACAGGGACAAGATCCGTAATTTTAACCAAACCACAAGGACGATTTATGTAATTAACTCTATTATTTAAAACTTGTATAAATTAATACTTCGGATCAGTACAAATTTTGATCCCAATCGATAAAATTATAATTTCTTGAAACGTTTATTAAAGCTTATCCAGACTTTTGTTAATTTAGGGGTTTACGTTCACGTGTTTCTGTGTACTTAGGGTTATTATCTTTTAATTTATGTTACGAGGTTTTATATCAATTTAGATATATAGTGTTTATGATGGTGTAAATCAAAACATATTGTTCGATAGTTACCTTTTATATATTGTGACCGTATGCTTTATTAGTCACATAGGTTGTCTTGCATAGGAGGAATTACGAATATTCATCACTACACCAGTTCAAGCGTGACAATTCAATAAGCATACTTAGATCTCTAGTCAACACTACACCTTGGAGTCCTTAGGTGCTCTTGGGGGAGGGAGGTCTTGAGTTCAAATCCTGCAAGGGGTTTGAATGAGGGATTTTCCTTCAAGGTAGTCCTTTAATGAAGGGGTTTGGTGCAGTAACTTGGGTTGAATCTTGGAAAAGGCAAGGGTTTACCCCTATTAATGTAGTGCCTTGGTGGATTAGTAGGGGTTTTCCCCATCGGGTATTTGAAATAGGCATTTCCGCTTGAGGGAGCTCTCTAGCGGACCGGTTTGAAGCGTAGTCTAGACCTCATTTGTCCGAACCGCGACACGAAGCACCTTATAAGAAATTCACCTTTCAAAAAAAAAAGATCTCTAGTCAACAGTGGTGCACCCTAGACATTACGGTTCCCAACAAATCTGTTCCCACCATTTTACTTTTCTTGCAACTTAATTTTACTCTCTTTAGGTTGATATTAGTTTAAAAAATCCAAATCCTAAAACCTCAATATTTACTTGCTTTATAAAATTATACAAAAATACCAAAAATAATATCCTCTCGTTTCTTTGATCATTTCTTCATACTTTACAAACCTACCTCCAATGTTGCAAAAATCGTGAATCGGTAGTCGGGCGGTCGACCACCCTGCAACAAGTAATCAGTCAAGTCGGGATTAATCGATGATTAATCGGATTGGCATTTACGCAATTTTGGTATTTCGGAGACCAAACTAAAAATCTTAACCGATTACAAGCCTGCTATGTTTATAAACCTCAATAAAAGGCTTCAATTCTGATTATGATGCTCATTGTGCGTTATAAGTGAAATATACAATCCCCAAATCAAGTAGAATGCCTAATTTTTTTTATATAAAATAACCGATTTGCCTGATTCGGCCGATTTATGACCGATTCGGCCGATTTTTTGACTGCTTAGTGTCGATTTTTTTCCTAGGCCGATTTTTCGATCGGTTTTCAAAAATCGACAAGGTACTCGGCCGATTAACGATTAATCGGCCGAGTTGACCGATTTTTGCAACATTGCCTACCTCACTATCATTCCCCCATAGAACGCTCAATCATCCAGTCTTGCCTATACCAAAAAGAATCTCTGTATATATTTATAAACAAAACCAACACAACCAAAACAAAGGAAATAACAATAACACATTTACTTAACTCGGTAGAAACACCCTTTCATCCTATATCAATCAAGCAACCATACCATATATTATCCATTAACACCTTTAGATCATCCTCGCAAACCATCTATACCAACAAACTATCCATAGAAAACCTACCTCATGAGAACTACTCATCAGACATCCATAAAATACCAACAATCCGATGTCATAAAACGCACACCAAATGGGAAAAAGACATCGACAAGGTCAAGAAATACAGACAATACTCAAGCTAGTCAAAGACTATGAAATGACGACATCTATTTATGTAACATAAATAGGTTAATTGATAAGTTTCGGCAATTTACCCAATAATTCCCCAAACGTACAGGTTTACTAATAAGAGACAAGTTTCCATTTATCGCTTAATTAGTAAAAGCTTCTCAATCGCTATTAATAATTATACAAGTTTACCCGAAAGTACTCATATAAGGTATAGTAAATAGTGTACTATAAATGACACGTTCATTTATTCCCAAACCATTACGACTTTAATAAGTTATCTTATCGAAATAATATTCCCAAACAAGTTTATAAAAGCTACATGTGTTATAAAATATGAGTTATTATTGTAGAAAATAAAGGTTTATAATTTAAATAAAACCGTATTCATCAGCAATATATATAGTAATATATTTCATTATCGGTTAAAATATGAAAACATGATATTTAGGCTTATCGCAAAACGAATATATTAAACTCATTTAACCCAAAATGTTTAATAAAGTACGACATAATGATCAATATAACTTGTTATCAATAGTTTATAAAAGATATTTTATATTTATAAAACACAAGTTATTATCGTAGATAATAAGGGTTTTTAACTAAATAAAACCGTATTTGTTGACAATTTATATATCAAAACATCTCGTCATTAGTTAATATGAGAAAATAGAACATTTAAGCATATCATGAAACAAATGTATTAAACTTGCGTCATGTCTAACATATTATATTCGGTTACTTTAAAATGTTTAACAAATTTTGACTCGAAATCCGTATAACTCGTACATCTAATGTCACTTCAAGCTTATAGCCCATAATATTCGATGCTAATTATAATTCACATGTTAGTTCTTAGTGTATATCATCCCATATTAGAGATAACATGTCCATTACTTGCTAGTCTAACATCGTTCACCTCGATAGATTTATTCCGGTATCGACATATATAATTAATTTGATATATAAAATAAAGTTGTTAAATTTATCGTTTCCTTAACGGTTGATATTGATATATGATTAGCTTGGTACGTATTTCCCACTAGTCTATTGTCTAAATCATTTGCCAAATTACTAATTCCGATATCCCGTTCTAATGATAATCTATGATTTAATAATATTTTTCCATCATTACTCTATTAGTACCAAGCAAGCTCGAGAACCAAAACAACCCATTAGAATCAACATAACCAATTCGAGTTCAACTCGAGACAACCTATTATTTTTATAAACATTTTAGTTTTATATCGTCTTAATATAGTATTGAGTTAATTGTTGTACTTTCACCAAAACACACATGTTAATATCATTTTATTCAATGTCACCCACCGACCCACCAAATCACAAAGGGTCATTAAACCCGACTGGGTCAACCACTGAGTTGACTCAGTAACCAAATGCAATAACAACCACCTTAACACTTTCAGACCAAGAGAAACCAAACTATAAAATCCAAATCGTGACCGCGACTACTAATCTGAGGTTAACCTCCTCAATACCCCATTCGTACTAACCAATCCAAACTCATCGAGCCAAACAAACCCACGAAACTCTTTTTATTTGCTCACCACAAGAAAAATATGAAAACGATTTCAAATCTTGTTTTATGTTAGTTATCCATGAAATATAAACACGAATAATATATACAAATCAAAAAGAAAACAAAATAAATACACATAGGTGTGTGCGTTACCGTGAGAAGAGGAGACGAGAGGGAGAGTCGTTGTTGGCGTCTCGTATGAGTACAACTCATAACAACCAAGCTTGGAACCTCTAAAAATGTTTTACCTCAAAACCCTAGAAATTCCGAATCTAATTAATTAGATTTAGGGCGTGTGAGGGAGATTCAACGTGAGTGTTTTATGAAAATGGAACCACGGGATCCCGATCTACAAGATGGGATGGGTGGTGTAATTGTTGGAGGTCGCCGAAAGTTGGCCGGAAAAAGAGACGGCGCCGGAACCCTAGTTTGGGTGGCCGGATTTTAGAGAGAGAAATATTTGTGTGTGTGTTTTGTAGTGAGAGAAAGAAGTGGTGAAAATGGGAGAGTGGTGGGGAGGAGGGGTATATATAGTACCAGGAGGGATTAGAGTTGTAAATAGAATAAACCTAGGGATGGTAATGAAACTATAGGAGGGACCCTAGATGAAACTTTATGTAACTTTCGTTATATTTGATTCGGGACTCGTCTAAACTAGTAAACGAATGATTCGTGACTCGGGAGTTATGCCAATGCTTTTAAAATAATATTTTCAATAAAAACGATATAAAATACGACTTGTATCTCAATTTAATCAAAACGATCGCTCTAATCGATGATTCTCCAATTACGACGCATCGAGGAATTTACGAGTTGTCACAGCCTCACCTCCTTAAAGGAATCGCGTCCGCGCGATTCAATTCAAGTTATCCGTTAAAGTCTAGAAGGGGTGAGTGCAAAAGCACGAGGGTTTATCTTCACGTTCCCTACGTGAATCTAGGATTTTACTGCGAGTTTCTATGAACTTCGAAGACAGAGAGACAACTTTACTAAAGTTTCTAGGTTTCATCATCTATGGTTTCGATAGGTCAACGAAGTTTAAACGTCCAAAAATTAGGATTTCCTAAAGGGATAACGATTGCCTCATCGGCGAGTCATTTCTTCCTATTACAAACGAAACGCCAAGAGTACTACTGAGTCTTGACGGTAGCTCAAGGCTTGAGTTACTGGTCTCAAACTAGCAAGGATTTTTAGAAGAATTTTGTTGTTCCCTATTCACTATCGTAAAAAAGTTTTAGTATTAATAAACAAGTTAATAGTGAATCTATGACTGATAAGATGCAAGTAAAACACACTTATAAATTTTCAACGTTTATATTCTTATTAGAAATGAATCAAAAGAATACATTACCCAAGTACTTGCGGAATAGCACTTGGGATTGAAATGACAAAGGTTGGTGACTCCTCTCTAAGCTCAAGCTAAGTCTGAGCACAACTCTTAGAACCCACTGAGCTATCTCAAGGATTAAGTTGTATTTGGAGGAGTGAAAAGATGGCTTGTGTGTGTGTGTTTTTACAATTCACAAGCTTAATATTTTCACTCATCTCTTATGTTATTTATACAAGTATGGTTTTAACTTTATCCTAAAGGACAAAACTGAGATTACAGTAAACACGAATATTGATATATTGAGTTCTTTACTACTATTTGTAGTAGGCGGCGAGGCTGCTTTCCTTAACATAGAATACTTTAGCTTGGCCGCTTGCTATTCAGGGAAAGTTTGACTTTAATAGATAGGGACTTAGTTTTATCTAGGTAAACATTTCCCGCCTTGTCGCTCATTCTTGGTCTTCATAGCCTTGATCTTTAACTCGGTTTGTCTTGGTGTAAGTAGTTGGGGAGGAGTCTTAGGGATTGGGTGAGTTATTGTCATTACTCCTTGAATCCACCATCTTCTTGACTTAGTCTTCACCCTTTAAGTTCCTTCTTGAGTGGAGAGACTATGCACTCGGTGACACAGTTTAGTGTTTAACGGTCTAAGAACTTAGGTTATTTTCTATTCAAATCCTAGATTAAGGGGTTTGGGTATTTATTGAACCCAAAAGTCTCCCCCTATTTGGATATACAAATAGCCTAAGTGTTTGATCGATATAAGTGAGCAAATGGCTTCTTCTGCTTGAATGTACTAATGAATACAATAAGGAACAAGTATTTTTAACAAAACATACATCTTTTATTGATCACATTACATGGTTCCTATCACTAGTACATAAGTAAAACAAAATGATGTTAGTCCAGATGGATTCCCAGTGCCTCAAGCTTTGGTTTCTTTTTGAGGAGTACGTCTTTGTCAGGGTGTTCTCTTAACTTCTTATTCAAGTCTTTGTAGAACCTACCATTTTCAGGGGTGTTGATTTGAGAGGCCCTTTGGAATGTAACCTGCCATGGTTCCTACCCCTACAAGATCAATATCACTCCTTCTTTGGAAGGCTGGGTTTCCATAGACATCAATGAAGAAAAGACCTCTTTCAGGCTTTTCTATCACTAGACAGTTCACAAACTTCACTCCTTCAGGCAGCTCCCTATTACACTCCAGTCCAGGCACTTTAATCTCAGGATGGAACTCAACTCTCTTCCTTTTTCTAGTGGATGATTGTGGTTGAGTTCCTTGTGGTCTTTGTTAAGTTTGGCTGAATCCCCAGTAGCATTGGTGCTTGCCTCAGTCTTTCATACCTCTTTCTGAGCATTTTCATCAGCTCCTTAACCACCGCATTCCTTTTTGTCTCTATGATTGGACCAAGCTCATCGAGTTCAGTGATCCCAAAGTCAGTGAAGGTTAAGGGATCATGAATCTTGAAATGTCTCTTATCATCCCCACAATATACATTCATTGCCGGTGGTTTGGAATTGGGGATGATTTTGACATCGATGATCCTTTCATGTAGGCTTGACTTGTCATCGTCCGGTTGTAATGTTCAATTACGCTTTGCACGAGGGCTTCAAACTTTCTTGTTCTTTTCTTCCAACTGTTTTCTCATTTCAGCCATCTTAGCAGCCTGAGCCTCCTTAAACTTTTGTCCTGCCTGACCCTTCTGAAGCTTCTTTGGATCAATTCTCAAGTTCTCAGCTTCTTCAACGACAACTTTTATCAGTGCTTCTTTACTCTTCCTTTCCTCCTCAGCTAGTTTCTGTTTCCTTTCTACTTTAGCAAGATAAGCACTTAACTGTTGTGGTGAGAGCAGGTATTCAGTGTCGCCGATCTTGTAGGGAATCTTCTCAGGCTCAGGAGTTTGCATTATGCCTTTTCCTTTGTCTTGGCCTGAGGAAGAGGATGATGCTACCAGTGGTGGTGTTGTTGTTGTGATGGGTGTAACTGTCAGTGTTTTTGTTGTTGATGTTGGTGGTGGGATTGATGAGATGGGTATTGCTGAAACAGGTGGTGATGATGATATTGGAGCAGCAGATACTTGTGGTGTTGGCTCCCCTCAGTGTGAGGGAAGTCTCTTGATGCTTCTCTCCCCTAAAGCTGTTGCGAAGCGTCGGTGAGAGCAAGAGTTGGTTCCCTGGGGGAGCTTGGGTGGCTTGACCTTTGAAGGCTTGGTAAATTTTAGTAACCATAGCCTTGATATCAGATGTATCTTTTTCGAGACCAGTGACCTTTGTTTCTAGATTAGCCTGAGAGAGTTCCAAGGCTATCATCCTAGGCCCAAGATTCCACGCCATAGAGGAGGAAGCCTTAGCCATATTGGTCACTTGAGCATCCAAAAAGCCCAGTGTTGTCTGAAGAGACTGAACCGAAGATTGAAGACCCTGAACATTGGCAGATTTCAGCATGTTGATAAGTTCAGTAAGGCCGAAGGAATTCTTCATGTAAGCCTTAATAGCCTCCAGCACTTTTGAGTTGAGTGTTGGGTCTTCTTTGACTGATTCCTTGATTTCATCAATCTTGGTCCCACAACCCTGAAGATGTTTGAGAAAATTAGCCAAGTTGTCATCCAATTTATGAAGTTGCTGATACATGAGTTCCCTGTGTTCATCAGTGTTGTCATTGAAGGTGAGCACATCGGATTTAAGATCAGCATAACTGGCAGCAGCTTCAGTGTGTTGATCCCACATTTGGTCAGTGACCCCAGAGTATAACTTTCTTGAAGCTTTGGTGATCCACATGACTAGCAGCCGTTCAGTTGATTGGAAGAATGTTATCATAGCGGCTAAATTCACCAGAGCTGGATGATGAGGAGTCCGAGTCATTGTCTTCAGGTTGAAATGGTGACTCGGTATGCTCCTTTGGATCAAGCGAGGTTCTTGTTGATTGAACCTCACGTCCACTTCTTTCCCCTGCGATAAGATTACATCATCACTTTCAGGGTTCATCATTACAAAAGAGTATCCCCTGTAACATCGCCATAGTTAGCAAAGTGGGGTTGATGGGTTCCGATATCGTGGTGGTTTTAATCCCTCCGAGTCTTTGTCCCCGTTGACCCTCCGAACCTTTGGTGGGTTTTCCAGTGCCTTCTCGGAGTCGGGATTGGTGGTGGGTTCCGTGTCGGCTTGTTTCTTTCCCTCCCAGTCTTTGTCCCCTAAGACCCTGAGACAGCGATGGGCTTTTCCCGGTGCCTTTAGCAGTTAGTGAAAGTAATATCCCTATCGTGGGTGTTTAGTTCCCTCGAGTCTTTGGGATCATTCGGTGTGCCCTCGACAAAGGCCGTGATTTGCTAATGTCATCATTGGCGAGTGGAAGGCGCCTCCCCTACCGGGTTGTATGTTTCCCTCGGATCTTGGGGAGTAGTAGTTGGGACCAAGGGCACGATTGTGATGTATCGGTGTCGCCGTTGTCACCGAGGTGGATGATGATTGGCCTTGATGGGTGTCGGTCGTCTTAGGTCTTCTTTGCCTTTTGGCGGTGCTCAGAAGCCTCGGGGCCCTAAGACTTGGGTTTGGTATTAGTCGATCACGAGACTTCCCCTTTCTCTTTGTAGGAGCAGGGTTTGAAGACACTGAATCCCTTTGATTGTTTACAGCAATCATATGGGCCGTCAATACAATATCAGTGACTTGGGATGGGTCCTTTTGAAAATTTGATTGACTCAGGATACCAGGTAGAGCACCAAATTTTTCTTCCTGAGGGTAATTTGAACCCAGTAACACTTGCAAAGCGCATGAGACAAACCTAGGATACGAAATGTATTTCGTCCTAGTTTTGCTCAAAACTTAGTTCTGAGATCACGTAAATGATCTCCCTATGTCGACGATGACCCCATTCATCAAACAGTAAGCCATCATCAACTAAATAGAGTTAACTTGTTCAGTTGATGAGTGGTTCCCACCGAGAACCTGAATCACAAAAGTGAATAGGATCTTCCAAGCCGTGGGAAATGAGTTTTTGGTGGTTGGTCTTGTCAAAAATTATGGATCCAAAACAATTTGTTTTAACCCATCCTTCACTGTGGTGGGTTTAGGATGGGCGACATAAACTCCCTTGTTGTAGTCTAACCCTGTTGAGGTGCAAAAGGTTTTGTAATCTAGGGTGGTGATCTTTCCCCATTAAACAGGCTGAACTTAATGAGATACTCCCTGAGTGGTCTTAGGTCTGTCTCATTAGTTCTTGGTGTGGTCATAGGCCACTCTGTAGCCCAAAACTCCCTAAGGAGATTTTGGTATACAATTGAGGACATTGAACAAAGGCCTTTTAGGTGAAGTTATACAAGAATTTCATAATTTCCTTGTAGGTTTTGGGGCGGTTTGAGGTATTGAAATTGCCTATGACATTATTGGTTTTAAATTCAACATTGGTAAGATCCCCTATCCACTGAGGTGCAAACTAGAGAGATTGTGTTCTAGCCATTTCCATTAGAAGACTTTTAAGGGTTTTGAAAGAAAGTTTGAGCTAGAACAATCAAAGAGTGTTAAATCTCTCAAGTTTGTGATGAAAAACTTTTGTAAATGTTTCTGAGAGGAGGTTTTTCGGAAAAGATTTGAAGAACACAAAGATTTCTGGGTTTGAAAGAGATTTTGACAGAGTTTTGTTAGCAGAAATCTTTTGGGTGTGTTATAAGGATTTTGTGAGGGGTATTTATAGAGTGATGAGAGGGGTAGTTTGTGCACAAATGTGGATTTGTAAAGTCGGTTTTTGAAAACGTTTGAATTTCCACATTTAATGCCACCACTCCACTACCCGCAGTAAAATCCCGTTTTTCTAGGAAACAATTGCAGTGTACAGTAAAAATGCACTTTTGCAGTAATAAAATATCCACAGGATATTTTATGTGAGAGGAGGCAATTAATGCCTAGTGGGATGAGGTGAGTATGAGGGTCCCTTGAGAGTAAGAAACAAAGACATATATTCCTATATTTAATTGGTGTGATTTCCAGCCTAGGACATTTAAGTAACTAATACTTGATGCATTTAGTTGCTCATTCAATCCTTGATATCTAGAGTCAGGGTCCTTGAATGAGTCTTACTCATTCAGTGAGAGGGTTGTTTATGGGTTTCGTTTAGGGAGGAAGAACCATTTGAGAACTTCTTGAAGATTGGTTTTGAGATTGCGACTTTCAATGTCAAGCATTCCCAATTCAGCTTTTAGTCTCCTGAAGGTAGGTTCATCCGAGGGTTTGGTGAAGATATCAGCAAGTTGATATTCAGTAGGGATGAAGTGAAGTTCTATGTCTCCTTTCATAATGTGGTCCCTGATGAAGTGATATCTGATATCAATGTGTTTGGTTCTTTGATAAAGGACGGGGTTGTTGGAGATTGCAATGGCTGGTGTAGTCACGAAGATGTGTACCATTTTGTAATGGATGTCATAGTCACTGAGTTGACTTTTCATCCATAAAATATTATACGGCCTGACATCCTGCAGCGACCACATATTAAACTGAAGACATAGCCAGCGATTCTTTGCTTTTAGCACTCCAACAAACTAGTTTTCCTCCAAGAAATTGACGGGACCACGAGGTACTTTTACATCCATGTTGCGGCCCGGCATAATCAAAATCGAGTATCCTTGAGGTCAAACCACGAGCACTTTGGATAGTAGAGTCCAAGGCTTGGGGTTCCCTTGATACAGTATTCTTTTGGCTGCAGGAGGTGGGATTCTTTAGGATTGGTGATATCTTGCTATTAGGCAGGTGAGAATTGTATGTGCAGTGCAGGCGATAGATACATCGGTGAGCCAACAATCCCTCGAAATGGGTTTGATTGGTGATTTGCCGGTGAGATCAGGTCCAAGGTTGTTAGGAGGGACCATTGGTGTCTTTCTTGAGGCGCGATCGAGATATCTCATATTTCTTCAAGAGATTTCTGGTGTATTTCTCTTGACGGATGAAGATTCCTTTATCAGTTTGCCTGATCTGTAGTCCAAGGAAGTGTGTGAGTTCACCCATCATTCTCATTTCAAACTTCTTTGTCATTAGTTTTTCAAAATGTTTGCAAAGAGTGTAGTTTGTTGAGCCAAAGATGATGTCATCAACATATACTTGGACCAGTATCACATCTTGTTTTTGTCTGTAGATAAACAATGTGTTGTCTATCTTTCCTCTGACAAACTTGTTTTGGATCAGGAAAGCTTAGAGAGTTTCATACCATGCCCTTGGAGCTTGCTTTAGTCCATAAAGAGCTTTATCAAGCTTGCAGACATAGTCAGGGAATTCACTACTCTCAAAGCCAGGGGGTTGCTGAACATATACATCTTCCTTGAGTTCACCATTTAGGAATGCACGTTTTACATCCATTTGGTAAACTTTGAAGTTCATGTAGGTAGCATATGCAAGGAAGATCCTGATGGCCTCCATTCTTGCAACAGGAGCAAATGTCTCATCATAGTCAATGCCTTATTGTTGGCGTAACCTTTGGCTACAAGTCCGGCTTTGTTTTAATAGCATGCCGTTTTCATCGGTTTGTTTTGAAAACCCACTTCATTCCTATGACAATGACATCCTGAGGACATTTGATCAAGGTCATGGCCTTGTTTTTATCAAACTCTTGAAGTTCTTGCATGGCACGAACCCGGTTTGGGTGTTTTAGAGCCTCGGTGACACTTTTGGGTTCTATATCGATAGATAGTCGACATATAGACATTCATTGGCTGAAGCTGCAGTTAACTTAGCGGCCATGCTTCTAGTGAGCATGCCCTCAGTGGGTTCACCAATGATGTTTACAAGCTCAATGTCCTGAGATTTTGTCCACTTACTTTGTGGTTTAGGATCTGAGCTTGAAGAGGTCATTGGAGATTCAGGTGTGAGTTCAGGTGCATGAGCCACAGGATCATTAAGAACATCTGTTGAGATGTTTTGTTGAAGTTCATGAATCACAGGGACCTGAACATTTGGTTCAGTGTTACCTATCCTAGCAGGGACTAATTAATTATCAATGAATTCACTGATGGTTGGTTGTGACAGGTTGTGAGGCAAGACATAATATGAGATGTCAGCATCAACTTGGTATGAGGAATTGATTTCAGTGTTATACTCATCAGGAGGATATCTTGAAGAGTTATCAATTCCTATTTCCTCTACTGAGGTGTTGGAGAACCTAATGTTTTTTGAACTCTCATCAAAGGTGACATGAAAGGTTTCCTCAACTTGTTGTCTCCTTGTGTTAAATACCATGAAGGCTTTGGAGATCAGTGAGTAACCTAGAAAGTATCCATCATCATCTTTTGCATCAAACTTGCCTAGATGATCCTTGTGGTTGTGGATAAACACAGGACATCCAAACACATGAAAGTAGCTAATATCAGGAATTCTACCTTTGAATATCTCATATGGGGTTTTGTTATGCCTTTTGACAATGATTGACTGTTTGAGTATAACAGGCTTTTTTTTGCCGAGTCGAAATGCTTTGAGAGGGTGAGTCATTTTACATGGTTCTTGCGGACCTCAATGAGTTCTTTTTCCTTTCATCCACCCCATTTTGTTGGGGGTGTAAGGAGATGAAAATTTTAGGAGATTCCCTTTTCATCACGAAATTCTCAAGCTACATTTCTAAACTTCAGTACCATTGTGGGATTCGATTTGTTTCTTGTAATGTCATTCTAGTTTTCAATGTTCACGATGAATGACATTATAGTATCATTACTGTCTCTTTTTGAAAGAAAGTATACCTAAGTGTATCTTGAAAACTCATCAACAATGACAAGTGTATACTTCTCATGCTGGATTGATCTAGAACTGGCGGTCCAAAGAGATCCATATGCGGGAGGTGAAGGCGGCTTTGATTGAGAAATTTTGTTTTGTTTTGAAAGATGCTCTTTGGTGTTTGCCTTTCTCACAGGCTGAGCATGGTTTATCTTTTGCAAAAACCGGTGATGGTAAGCCAAGGACCTTGTTTTGTTTTGCCAAGTTGTTGATGTTTTTGAAGTTTAAGTGTGAGAGTCTCTTGTGACACAGCCAGTTGATAGTTTCAGTGGCTTTGGCAAAGAGACAAGTTCCATCTTTAGAGAGAGTTGACATGTCTAAGACATAAACATCCTCTCTCCTAGGAGCTATTAAAACAACTTCTTTGTTGGCATTGAAAATAGTACCTTGTTTGTCATTGAATTGTACAATATACTTAGCATCACATAGTTGATTGACACTGATGAGATTGTATTTGAGACCATTGACATAAGCTATCCTAGAGAAAACTATTCCATTGCATTTTACAGAACCATAACCTTTAGTGGGACATGCAGAGTTATCACCAAATACTACCTTGGGTCCTGGTTCCTTTATATACTTGTGCAGATATTCCTTAATGCCAGTCATGCTTCTTGAGCATCCACTGTCTAGATGCCAGATAGGCTCCCTGGCATGCCTCTGCACAAGTAGTAAACTGAATTAGTTTCTCTTAGTGACCCACTTATTAGTGGGCTTGGGATTCATGGTTTGTTTGAATTTGGCAATTGACGCATGGTCATTGGTTGAGTGCATTGTGCTACCACAAGTTTGCATTTGGAGATTGAGGATGACTCAGTGCTTTTGGGTTGCTTGGAGCTTCTCCTTGCTTGGATGACACTGTCATCTTTGGGATGTCTCATGAGCTGGATTACCGCAAATATCATAGCATGTGTTCATGAGACAATCATCAGGATGATGATCATTAAAGCCACAGTGTGGGCAAGGAGGAAAGGGTTTTGCTCTAAACATTTGAGCAGACTTGGAAGATGAAGCATACTGATAACCAACTTTGGTATATTGGATACTAATTTATCTAATCCATGAAGGTCAAACACGAAAAGTCAAATATATGTATATGTATAAAGTATAGGGCCTAAGAATGACAAGAAAAAAGTTAGTAACCGTTTATTCGGTTATGTTAGTTTAGAAACGTTGTATCTGTTTGTTGTGTCGGTTCATGGGCTATAAATACCCATAAAACCCAAGTTTGTAAACTAACGATTGATCATAATAAAACTTAATATATTTCATAACCGGTTCATAGAAAGAAGATAGACTAACAGTTGGCATCAGAGCAAAAGGATTCGAACCAGAGAGACAGAAACCGATTGATTCAGGGAATCAATCAAGAGTAGAAATAGACCGTGCGCATACCGGTCAATCAAGAAGAAGAGAGACCGATTGATTCAGGGAATCAATCAAGAGAAAGAGAAAGACATCTGAGGTTGTACAAAGAAGAGACCGCCGTATTGTTTCTTGGGAGAAGAAAAACAACCGCCGTGTATGGTTGCCGGAAAAGAAAAAGAAACCGATTAACCACCATCACCATTTTGATTAGAACAAAACCAGAAAAGGACAAGCATCATTTACAGGGCTTTGCCCTAATTTATGTAGAAGGAAGAAGGAAGAAGGAAGAAGAAGGGGGTTTTATTTGGGAACAAAGTAGCAGTTTTTTTATTAAAAGCAAAAGGAAGGAGCAGTACGTATTGTTTGGAGAAAGGAGCCCACAAAAAAGTCAAGTAACATTTTTTACTCCTTCAAATACTTAGTCATTTTTTTTAGAAAAGTTAGAGAATTTGCATGTTAGTATTGTAGATTAGTAGAATAGATTTCTTCTATTACAATTCGTGTTAGAAACCGTTATAATCATTTGAGAATTATTGTGATTAGGCAGAAAATTTAAGTTCGACTGCTATTAAGATTATATTGGTTTTAGAAGTTGCATACTATTATTGTCGTTAGAAAAAAGAATTTAAGTTCGACTATTATTAGAATTATATTAGTCTTAGAAGAAAACCAAATCGAAAGATATGACTAGAGATAAAAACGAAAACATAGTTGTTTTCACCACATCTTTACCATCATATCAATGCCCAGTTTTAAGCAACACAAATTATACATTATGGGCATTAAGAATGAAGAAGATATTAACGGCAAATGGAGTATGGGATTTAGTAGAAGGAGTAAGTACATCAAAAGAGATTGATGTAAAAAAGGATAGTTGGCGTCGACATACCTATTTCAAGGGTTACGGAGGATTTGCAAATGCAAGTTGTGAGATGTGAAGCGACAAAAGAAATTTGGGACTCTCTAGACTCAAGATTTATTGGAGCAGAAGATGTACAACAAGCACACTGCAACAACTTAAATCGAGAATTTGAGAGACTTGTGATGAAAGAAGATGAATCAATAGATTCATTTCTTTGGGAGGTTGATGAGCATTATTACAAAGGCTGCTACATGTGGATTGACGTTTGATGAACAAACAAAAGTACGAAAATTCTTGAATCGATACCGGATAAGTTTGTACCGGTAGTAGCAACCATTGAAATGGTTGTTGATTTTAAGAAAGCAAAATTAGAGGAGATTATTGGGAAACTTAAGACTTATGAAGAAAGGCTTAAGTTTAGAAAAATGTAAGGAAGATAATAGTGAGAAATTGTTGTTCACACGTCAAGGGAATAATAGAAATTATGAGCATAACTATGGAAATAATAGACGAGGAGGTGGTAATCAGACACGAGGAAGAGGCCAAGGAAGATTCACAAGAGATAGTAAGAATGGAGATAGTTATGATAGAAACAAGAGAAACCATGGAGATCAAAACTACCATAGGAGAGACTTTAGATAAATAGAGTGCTATAATTGTCATGAGTTTGGACACTTTGCTGCAAATTGTCCAAAACCAAACCGTAGAGAAGAAAAAGCAAACCTTGTGTTTGAAGATGACGAACTAGCACTATTGATGGTTACTAGTAAAGATGAAAAAGAAATAGCATCCTTAAAAGAATAACTGAGATGGAAAGGAATTATCATTGAGAAGGATGAAATTTAAAAAGAAAAGTTAGAAGATATACGGTCAGAGATAGAAATTGATTTGAAGAGTAAATTAGAGTTTTGGAAGTTCGAAATGCTTCAAGAGTTAGAGATTGAAAAACAAGAGTTTGAGAAGAAAATAAGAAATAGAGAAATGGCATTTGAGAAACAAATGTAGATAGAGTTAGAGAACCTCAAGAAGTTGAGAGATTGCACAAGCAAAGAGATGAAAGAGTTAAGATCAAAAAGAGAATTGTTTGAGAAAGAGAACCATGAAGTTGTTTGGATGAAAACACTTAGAAAAGAACCAAGTATTGAAAAGGGCAAATGCAAGAAGCGTCGAGGCGCCATCAAGATTCGAAGGAAAGCGGATTGAAAAGACATTAAATCATGCAACAAGAAAGTTGAACGGAAGATCATGATCGAGAAAGCAGTTCTGGAGACGCAAGATTGTGAAATGATACAAATGAAGGAAGATAGTGACAAAGGAAACAAAGATGATCGAGATGAGATTGAAGACAAGGAAGAAAGAAGTCAAATCAAGGAGGAAATTGAAAACATAGTTCACGTTGAAGATCAAGACAAAGGAAGTGGAAATAAGCCAAAGTTCAAAGATAAAGATGATGGAGCTTGAAGATATCGAAGACATGGATTAATAAATTAGGGAGGAGTATTGGATACTAATTTATCTAATCCATGAAGGTCAAACACGAAAAGTCAAATATATGTATATGTATAAAGTATAGGGTCTAAGAATGACAAGAACAAAGTTAGTAACCGTTTATTCGGTTATGTTAGTTTAGAAACGTTGTATCTGTTTGTTGTGTCGGTTCATGGGCTATAAATACCCATAAAACCCAAGTTTGTAAACTAACGATTGATCATAATAAAACTTAGTATATTTCATAACCGATTGTTCATAGAAAGAAGATAGACTAACATGGTATAGTTTGCTTTACTGAGAGAACTTACATATTGCAAGTGATCAGAAGTTCTGTGATCATCCTTTTTGCAGATCATACAAAAAGGATTCTATAACGATTATCGGTGGTATGGCGGTATAGTGGCATAGATCACCTTACCTTGGGTTTGGTGGTGGCTTTTGACTTTGAGGAACTAGAGGAGGCTGACTTTGTTTCCTTGATAGATTGAGGACCTTTTCAATGAATTCCATCTTGTCGATTAGCTTCCTCACAAGTTGATTAGTTCTTGAACTTGAGTCTTCGATGGGGGACGAGAGGATGTGGAAGTCTCGGTGGGGTAGATTCTTGTTGAGTTGGTTTTGATTGTCTTTTCGGGATGGTTCTACCAAGTCGGACCTTTCTTTAGGATAGTGTGGATTGTATTGTAATGGAGTAAGCTTCGAGCTAGGAGCGGCACCACGAAGGGTTCGAGGGGTGGAAGTGGAGCTTGAGATTGACTTGACTTCGGAGATGTGTTGATTACTCTTTGGACATATCAGGGAGTCCAATCATGCTCTTTAGAGCTTGACTCTCAGGCTCTAGAATTCTTCCAGAGTCAAAGTTTGGAAGCTTAGTCTCAGGATTAACCCGTTCAATCCAGTCACTAGGCTTAGGGGTTGACAACATACTGGTAATCATGCCACCGGACACAAATGGCTTAGAACCACGGTCTTTGTTGAGAGAGTCGGGAAGATGATCTTCACCTAAGACTCTCTTCTTGCTCTTGGAGGCTCCACGGCATCAAAGACCACAGGATTCTTAGCGATCCAACAATCAAGGATATTTTGAACCTTTTTGAGTTCGATCTTGAAGAGCACGATTTCTTTTAACTAGTTGATGTTTTGAATTTTCAGTGGCGACCTCAAGATTAGCTTGTTTTAAAAGAAGCGGTTCATCCCTACACTTGTTCAATTCAAAACTTAGCTTGTTGTATTTTGAAAAGGATTAGATCTTTGCTCTTCTCCGAACTTAAGGTCAACATTAAGATAATTCATATAAGACTGCCAATCAGAGTCATCATCCATATAAAGTAGAATATTTACCTTCTTCATTATGATGTTGACTCATTCTCCATTCATGGCATGATTTTTTCCAACAACTAGCTTGTCTTCCTCTGAGAGGGCCATCAGTGCACTGACATGCACCATTTCATCATCGGATGAGTGGATCTTCATCGGTCGAAGGTTTAAACAACAAGACCTTTGTTTTACCTGCACAGATTGAACACTTTTGTTTAGGGGGTGGCCTCAAGCAATGCAAGCTTAGCTTTGATTTTCCTATACTTGGACTCATAATCAACCATTTTGTTTTGATCATATTTTTTTTGAAAATTTTGATGAGACTGATAAATATTTGGTTGAAATTTGCTAAAGCACGAGGGTGACTTGACCACGATGGTTTATAAGAGGGTTGAAATTGTTTTGAAAAGCAGTCTTTTGCAAAATGACCTTTTTTGTGACACTTGAAGCATTCAGTGTCCTCATTTGCTTTAGCATTTGAAAACCTTTGTTTCTTTTTATAAACCTCTGAGAGTTTGCAAGGAGTGCCCTTTCCTGAAATTCAACGTTTATGTCATTTAAGTACTCCTCACTTGATCTCTCATAAGGCTCATCATCTGAATTTTATTGGAAATCTTGAACCACATTGTTAGAAAAGAAAGCAGTTGATATAGGTGAGGTGGTGGTCAGGGACTTCTTGACTTCCTGAGACTTCTTTAAGTCAGGTTATCGTCTGTTGATGTGGTTTTCCTCATAGACAAATTTCCCATAAATTTCAGGAAGTTCAAGATTCTGGATATGATTTGCATTTCTAAGTCCCTGAGAGAAATTCAACCACTTCTCGAGGAGACAATTGACAAAACCAACATTAATCTCATGTTTGGACAACTTAACACCATCATTTGACAATTCATTTAAAGAGTTTTTAGGGTGTAAGTTTGAGACGAGTTTCGAATCCTTAGCCACGAAGGTATTATACTCAGTTTGGTCCATTATCTGTTTTCCTTGGTATCGAGATGGGCCTTCATGGTTATGAACTAGGTCATCCCAGGTTTGTTTAGGCGTACTACTGACTTATGGTGACTTCATAATATCATCGGGAAGACATGATATGATGATACTTTTGAGTCTTTGGTCACAGTTGACCACTCTTCTCTCATCTGAGTCTCTTGAGCTTGGTGTAGGCAAACCTTCAGCAGTCTTTGGGATAAATGGACCTTCATTTAGACACTTGATATAATAAGGTTCCATCCCAATCAAATAGCAAAGCATACGCTTTTTCCATTTGTTGAATTTACCAACTTCAAGTCTAGGGGCAACAGTTGAATAAGCTCCACCCTTTTTATCAACTAGTTGGGGTACATCAATTTCAGCCATAGGGATCCTGATTTAAAAATGTTTTAGAGTGGCTTAAAAAGTTTTATAAAAAGTTTTATAATCATCCTTGCTCTGATACCACTTGTTGTTCCCTATTCACTATCGTAAAACAGTTTTAGTATTAATAAACAAGTTAATAGTGAATCTATGACTGATAAGATGCAAGTAAAACACACTTATACATTTTCAACGTTTATATTCTTATTAGAAATGAATCAAAAGAATACATTACCCAAGTACTTGCGGAATAGCACTTGGTATTGAAATGACAAAGGTTGGTGACTCCTCTCTAAGCTCAGGCTAAGTCTGAGCACAACTCTTAGAACCCACTGAGCTATCTCAAGGATTAATTTGTATTTGGAGGAGTGAAAAGATGGCTTGTGTGTGTGTGTTTTTACAATTCACAAGCTTAATCTTTTCACTCATCTCTTATGTTATTTATACAAGTATGGTTTTAACTTTATCCTAAAGGACAAAGCGAGATTACATAAACACGAATATTGATATATTGGTTCTTGTTACTTTACTATTTGTAGTAGGCGTGGTACTTTCATATGAGAATATTTAGCTTGGCGGCTTGCTATTGGGAAAGTTTGACTTTAGTAGATAGGGACTTAGTTTTATCAGGGTAAACATTTCCCCTTGACCCGCTCATTCTTAGGTCTTCATAGCCTTAGTCTTTAACTTAGTTTGTCTTGAGTGTAAGTAGTTAGAGAGGAGTCTTAGGGATTGATGAGTTATTGTCATTACTAACTGAATCCATCATCTTCTTCTTGACTAAGTCTTCACCCTTTAAGTTCCGCCTTACTGAGTGGAGAGGCTTGTTCTTAGCCTCATACTGAGTATCCTGAAGATGGCTCACTGAGAGACTATGCACTCAGTGACCTGTTAGTGTTTAACGGTCTAAACACTTAGGTTATTTTCTATTCAAATCCTAGATTAAGGGGTTTGGGTATTTACTGAACCCAACAAATTTGATATAGCGGGGATTAAGTTTTCACGTTTACTACCCGCTTCACACAATTTCATGGTGGATCCGTAAGCTTAATTCTAGGTTATCTCGGAGGGTTCAAGAGATTTACGTTGTCTATGTCTCCAAATGGTTTGTGAGTAACTTACATATCCATCTCAACTTAGAACGGTTTCCTTGGTATCTTCTTAAATAGGTTCAGAGTTGGTAGGTTGGGTATTTCCATTTCTACCCAACAATCGGTGTCGGCACTTATGATCATAGAGGATCCCTTACGGTGCCTTTGAGTGCAGCGATAGATGCGGTCATAGGAGAGTTGGCCAATGGAAGATGTCTATCCCAACCATTGTCAGACTCGAGAGATGTCGATAAGAGAGTTTGGCCAACGAGAGGTGTATATCCCAACCGTTGCCAAACTTGATAGGCACGCTACGTGTTCTACTAGGGTTTGAATGGTTTCTCTACCCCGACCATCGATCACGGAGGGATAAACTACAAGCATATCCAGATCGGTTCTCTCGGCTCTAGAAAGTGATAGATGAAAAATAGGTGTGTGGCGATTGGCATAATTTGGAAAGGATAGAAATCGGCATTTCCTAAAGCACACGGTTTCCTTTACGTGTGAAGAAGTTCATTTGTATAACTTTGGTTTTTCAATCGAACTTCTTCCTTAAAGAGTATCGAAATGGGTTGAAGGTTGAGGAAGGAGAATCAGGTATGTACTAACATGATGAATCTCAGGTAGATAAAGTGGATTAAGGGGGATTTCCTTTTTAATCAAAGTTCCATAGTGGAAAGAATGTAAGGAGCTAGAGTTCGAAGGTGAGGTCTAGCTTATTGGAGCAAGTCACTTTACCAGAGGGAGAGGATTGAGTACTCCCTCACCTCCTTAAAAGAAGATAGCGGGGTTCTCTATTGTTGCTATAACTATATGAGGAGAGACGAGCATTGTCGTCCATACTTTCCATTTTACTAATTAGTGGGAGGTGAATAGGTTGGTAAGACTACTAACAACCACTTAGGTAAAGGCAGGGATCTACTTCCAAAGTTTCGTCTATGGTGTAGCTTATCGTTTGGTGAGGGGTTCAAAAGGATAGCAGGTGCTTCCCGAAGGATGAGGGAAGGATTAGGTGGTTGTTCCAAGAGAATGTGGCTCAGGTTTCTCCTTAGGATTTCAAGATTTCTGCTGAGCATGGAATCTCTACTAGATGAGAAGTCTAGGAAGTTCAGAGTACGTCTCTATTAGAAAGTGTTGATTGCTACCAGCAATCGGTCGGTTGACTTAACATGATATCTAGGTTAGGGACGAAAGATAAAGCTCTTAAAGAGAGTATTGGTTACAAACCACAGTCAGCTGATTAACTCATTGGTGTACTTAACACTTAACGCAGAAGGTTTCAAGGTTCAAATCCAAAATCATAATCTCCAAAAGAGGTTCGACTATCGATCAATATCAATTCAACTCCTAAATACGAGTGAAGGTTAACGGCTCTATGTTGATTTACTAAGGAATTTCGCATCGATGGAGTGTAAGGTATGGCATCGATAAGACAGGGTTGGTAGAGCAACATCGACGGAACAATTTCTAAGGATAATCTTCGGTGATCAACTTCACTAAAACAAGTCATTAGATCGTTATCGATAGGGGTACCTAAACAGAGGATAAGGTACGACATCAATAGCACGTAAGGTACTACCTTAACTGAAAGTTGTTGGTGAAGCAACGTCGACCACAACATTATCGGTTTAGGAAATGAGCAACGTCGACTAGATGACGTTGTTAAAATCAACATCGAGTTAATGGTAAGGTTTCGAAAGTTTTCTCAACAATCGGTTCAAGACTAGGCTTAAGGTATAAGCGTCGTGCGGGGTAACCAACCAAACGAGGCTAGATGACAAATCCATGGTGTCACTACTGAAACGATGTGGAATGATAATTCCAACAAGGTTACTATCGAAATGCGGTGGAATGATAATTCCAATACGGTTACTATCGCAATGCGACCGATGGCGTTTGAAATCGAATACCGATTAAAGGTGAAAGATGATTTTAACAAAGTTCTCAGCGAGCGGCGAATAATAATTGAGGCCAAATGATGATTCGAAGTCAAATGATGAGTTTAAACACGGAATGAGATCAAAATCGCAAAATCAAAAACCCAAGCAAAACCCAAAACCGAATCAAAAATAGTCAAGACCAAATCCAAAACAGCTCAAAACAAATTTCAAATGCTCGAATAAGATCAACGAGGCTTATGTCGAAAAACAATTCGGATGAATACAGTGCCAATCGGGTCTTACCCAACTTATGGCGAACTATGCTCAAGTGTTACAAACAAGAATTTCACAAAGACGCAGATGTATAGTGATGCTAGAAGTGTTACGATTCAACAGGTGTTACGATGCCAGTGTGTCGTGTGTGAGTGCAGACTTTCGTGATGTTTGGTGGGTGTGTGTGTGCGAGTCCACCTAAATTTTATCGTTCTTAAAACCAATCTTAAAACCGAACATAATTTTGTTATAACAACTCGATATTTGCAAAATTCACCTCACGAGGCGGACATAGGTGATGGGTCCATGTCTGTGTCTCTGAATATAGGTGATTAGTCTATATTCAATGAGGTTCGATAAATTTTTATTAAGCAAGGCTCAACCAATTATTATAATCAATTCTTAATATATATATATATATATACGTATATATATATATATATATATATATATATATATATATATATATATATATTCCCAACTTCAATGTTATATGCCCAAAATGTATTGTTAGCCTTAATTATTTTTATTAGAAGTGATGGTCATTCACATTTAGAAACTTTGTAACGTGTGTTAGATATCGTGATAGAATAGTCATCGGGCTCGTGGATTGGGCTAAGCTAATTGGTTAAAAGATAAGCTATGCTAGCCACTGATAAGCTTATGTATCCCAAGCCCAATCCAAGTCCAATTCGTGGCCCTTGCCAAGCCCATTAGGGTATTGTTGTAAGGAACTATATAAACCCCTCAAAGTCTCATTTGAGGGGTGTGCTTGAAAGTGTGTGTGTGTGTGTGTTTTCCTTTGAAGTAATACAACATATTGTGTTTATCTTATCCTCTTACATACACGAATTCATATTCAAGTCACCATCTTTCTCATCTTATTTCTAAGCTTTGTTTGTGTTTGTGTTTCACGTTTTATACGCGTAACTTGGGTTACGTGTGTTGGGTTTGCTTGGTAAAGTGATAAGGTTGATATATCTTAGGTCTTACAATTGGTATCAATCGCCTAACAATGGTTTAGGAGTGTTTTGGTTGAAGGTTGTTTGTGTAGAGTTACACGTAGTTTCGTTCTCAAAAGTGAAACGCTTAAAACTTTACTTTTTGCACTTTAATCTTCAAGATTCTTATGGTTTGAGGTTATTATAGTGTTAAGGAGTCTAGTTTTTGGAAAAAGTTTAAAGCTTTACACGTTTTACATCATTTTAAACTCGTGTTTTTGAAGGTGGTCATTTCTACTCGTAACTTTTATAAGCACTTTGGGTGAAAAAGGTCAAAAGATTTGTGTTATTGGAGTGTTTTTAAGGCTATCTGTGCAAGAGACATCGTTTGAATCATTGGAAATTTCTTACGGTAGAAGTCAAAAGTCAAAACCTAGTTTTCTACTCATAACTTTTGGTGAAGAATCTTGAGCTTCAAGGTTACTCGGTGCTTCCCTCACTTGGATAAGTGTGTGGAACACTTCGACTTGTGGATATCCCTTACTTACGTGGCGGTGTAAAGGATTTTTGGTTTTAACCTAAGTTTACGCATAAGCATAAACTCTTACGAGTAGAACTCTACGCATAAGATCACACTTACGCGTAAGGTTTCACGACTAAGTTTTTTGTCTACGCATAAGCCTAAGGTTACGCGTAAGATACTTTCTATGCATAAGATCCTACGCCTAAGGAATCCTACGCCTAAGATCCTACGCCTAAGCTTCCTCGCATAATATCCTCGCCTAAGCCATCCTACTCGTAACCATTTCCTACTCGTAACTTCGTTTCTCGCTAAGCTCTTTCTACGCATAAGTTTTTTGGCGGGAAAACTTGAGTAAAATTTAAATTTTTGAGGAGACCAAACGTTCAATTTTTACGCGAAATTCAAATTTTGGTTTAACTGTGAAAATTTTGGTCAAAATTCAAATTTTTGGGCCTAAATTCAAATTTTTCGGGTCAAATTTGGCGTCAAAATTGTCATAACTCAAATTTTCATACGACCTTAGAATTGATTTTTATAGTGAATTTCAAATTTTGGTGAAATTTTTTGAACCAAGGTTCGAGTGCGACTTTGAGATACACCTCAAGCGAGCTTAATCTTCATCAACCTCAACTCCTCTATCGTTGAATCGATCCTACATCAACTTTATCATATCATACCTTCATCAATGGCAACTCAACAAGATATTCATGCAGCCGGTGCAGAAAACCGTCCTCCTATGTTGGAAAAAGGTGGTTATCTTCAATGGACAAGTCGAATGCTTCGTTACATCAAGACAAAACCTAATGGAAAATTGATGATCAAATCCATTCGGGATGGACCCTTCATACCTCGACAAGTCCAAGACCACGGAAATCTTGATGCAACACCTCCCGTTCCACCATTTCTTCGTCTTCAAAAGACTCGGAATACTCGAAGAGGATCGAAACAAGTCGAAGCGATGACATGGCAATTCATATTATACAAGCTGGGTTTACCAAGAGACATCTTTCTTTGTGACGGTTGTGAAGCCTTTCGACATGTGGGAGCGTGTTAGACGACTTTGTCATGGAACAGCAATCGGTCAACAAGACACAGAGAACAAGTTGCTAACTGCATGGGAGAAGTTTACATCTACTCCGGGAGAATCCATTGAATCCTACTATGGAAGGTTTGTACTTTAATGAATGAGTGATCGAGAAACAAGTTGACACCGGAACTATCGTGAGCAACATCAAGTTCTTGAACAATCTACGGAAGAATGGGGATGATATGTCACTATTGTCAACCAAACAAAGGACTTACATTAAGTGAACTTTGATCAACTCAGCGATTTTCGAAACAAAACCAAATTGAAGTGAATGAAGTCAGGCAAGAAAGATTAGCAAAGAATCATGATCCATTGGCACTCATTGCAAAGACTCAAACCGGTGAATACACAACAACAAGCTTCATCATCTTCCACTAACAACAACTTGCGGCAATACATCCCTCAACAACAAAACTATCCACCGAACAACAACATTACGGGAACAAGGAATCACTAATCTTGAAATGGAACCAGAAGAAGCTTTGTCACAAGCATTTGTATTCTTGGGTAAAGCATTGATCGCTATTCCACACCAACTAACAACAACCAAAGGATTTCATCAAACACTCATAGCAGGCAAATTACTGCCGTAGGGTGTGAACATGGGTAATCAAGGTCAAATGGTTGGAGTTATTGGGAATCAGCAAGGATATGCTACTAGATTTCGCATGGGTGTCAGTGGTTCGAATCGAGGTATCGGATGGGTGAAATGTTGGAAATAGAGTAGTGGGTAATCGGAATGGGAATGTTGCGACTCCAGGTAGTGGGAATTATGGAAATGTGAATCGGGTATCGAGGTTAAGTGTTATAAATGTCAAGGAGTGGGTCACATGGCAAGGAATTGTCCAACTAAGCCGAAAAAGAAGGATCTTGTGTATCTTCAGAAAGTTATTCTGTTGGCACAAAAGGAACAATCTGGACTTCAATTGAGTTTTGAGGAACATGACTTCATGGCTATTATGGATGATTTGGAAGACCTCGAGGAACTCAATGCAAGCTGCATCTTCATGGCAAATCTTGAAGACTAAATGCGACACGATTCGGCGCACCTCGTCTATGGCGCCAGCAGATGTCGAGGTACCAATCAGCGATCCATGCTATAACAATGTCATATTTGATGTGTTTACTCATGACGCGGCGATACGTGACATCGGCACCTACTTATGATACATACGGACAATCGAGTTGCGGCAATACTAACTCTGAAACTCCAAATGTGGATCCTAGTGGAGGCGTGTGGCACAAAATCTTGAGGCGATGAGGAAACTTCGCTTATTTTGAATCATTAATCAACAGCTGTGGCATTGAAATTGAGAAAGTTAAAAAGGTCAATCGCGATGTTAAGGCCGCGAATGCCAAATTGACGGCTGAGCTTGAGAGTTACAAGGAGAGCATAAAAGCTTTTGAATTTCATAAAAACAAAGAATCAGAATTAGAAATTGGTTATCAAAATTTGGTTTCTAAAGAAAAAGAATTGCAAATCAAGTATAACACACTTGATGTGAATTTGAACTTGAAAATTAAATCTTTAAACAAGGAAATTTCGGATCTAAATGACCAACTTTCAAAACAAAATCATTGTTTTATGATCTTGAAAAGAGAAGAAGCGGTTGATTCTTGATTTTTCAAAACGAGAAGATTCTCTTCTTGATGAAATTCTTGATAAGAATGAAAAGATAAAAACTTTGGAAAATTTGCTTCTTACAGCGGGTCATTCTGCTCAAACAATCAAGATGCTTTCTAATCAAGTAAATCCACGTTTTCATACTAATAATAGAATGGCACTTGGTAACGACCCTTCTTCGTTCCTCAAGAAAGCTCAGAAATCTCGGAATGTGTTAAACAATGGAAAAGCTTTACATGAACCAATTATTGTTCGATTCTCTTGAAGCGTTAGAACTATCTGAGGAGAGTAGATCAAAAATGAAACAAAAGAATTCGGAAATCAAACCTATTGATTATAACAAATGGAACAAAATTAACGGAATTACTTTTGTTAATCAAAAGGAAAAGTCAAAGTTCTCAATCACACCAAGTGTTTCAAACAAAGAGTCAACACTGTTTCAAAATCGTTTCAAAACCGGTTGTTGTCTCCAATTCTCTCTCGAACATTGAACAAATGTCTTCAAACAATCCTTTTAACACAAGTGATGCGAGAAGTATTTTAGAAAATGTAAAAACTAGAATTGTGGATCTTCAAGACACTGTTAAATCTAAAACCACTATTACACCTAACAACTGGTTCTCTAGTTTTGACATCGAACAAAGAAAGTTTTTGGAAACTCAAATTGCCCCTCGGTGAATGCCATCGGTGCAAGGGTAATTCATTTTGAACAAGCGTTTTTGAAAGAGTGACTTTGTCAAGGACCATAAATCCACTGTAAAGCAAGCTCTGGTGTTGAACAAATCAAAGTTTTGGAAACTTTAAATGACTCTCTCTTCTAAGATGTTACGACTCTTGATATTATTTCCATTATTTTGCAAACATATTACATTTGAAGATCATAAAGACTCGTCTGAGACCTCCAAAATTGTTTCAAAATATGAAAAATCACTTGAGAAACTTGAAAAGAAAATGTCTCATATTTTAAACAACTTGATCGAAAAACCGAGGAATGCAAGTATGACAAATTGTCGTATGAGCGTGCCTACAATGACATGAAGGCGAAAAATGATCTTTTGAGGGCTCTTTGGAAAATCAAAAGGAAAGGCGGTGGATACTGTGATTACAAAACCATTGACTACAGAGAAAGCAAATGTTCCCAAACCGGTTTCCAAACCAAAATATACGTTTCTATGCCTCCTCCAAAAGTCAATGAGAAAAATGTTTCATCACAACCAGTCACTCCACCTGCCCTACCTAAACAAAATGTTGATAAGGGAAAAGCGGTTATCGAGAAACCAGTTTTAGCTCGGCCTTTTTAAGATGAGTACCACTAATGCGTCTGCCTCCACATCTAAAACATCTGGAACAAGCGTCATAAGTTTAGAAAAGCACTCTAAAGAGACTAGGAAAGCTGAAACCACTTCTCTAGATAAGATTGTGAATCCTAATGAGTGTGCCTTACCTTCTACAGGGACTAGGAACCACCTCTAGGAGCATCAGACTAAAGCCTAAGAGCAATACAAGGAACAATAGAGTCTCGCTGGCCTCTAAGAGTAGTCGCTTGAATAAAGAGAAGAAAGTAGAAGAACACCCTAGGAATTTACCATTTTTGAATAAGAAAGACATTTCATCTGAATGTAATGAACCTATGAAATCTGCTAAGTTTAATAAATCTGTTGAATCTGTTTGTTTAACTTGCAAGAAATCTTTATCTAATGTTCATGATGATTGTGTTTCTAAGAATGAGATTGTTAAGCCTGTTAAGAAGAATGTTCCCAAAAGAACTTATGATAATCGAATAGGAAGACTAGTTCTTGAGACTTAGGCTTTAAACTACTGATAGGGAGCATAATGTTTACTTTAGGGATGACATTTGGAAACCCACGGGTAGAACTTTCACACTCGAGAATGGTAGAATGAGTGATGCACCTGTCTTACATATAGACAACTTCTATGAGTGTGATCGGGATTTTACCTCTAACCCAAAGGAACCAAAATCAAAACGGTTTCCAAAATCTTCTTCTTGTTATTGGCAGGTTATCGAAATATGTCTTTGGATCGTCGACTCGGGTTGCTCCAAGCACATGACCGAGGAATCTGAAGGCTGATCAATTTAGATGCGGAAATTCATAGGAACGATGCGTTTTGGAAATGATCATTTAGCAACTATCATGGGTTATGGAGATCTACCTTTTGGAAATTATTTGATCACTCGGGTTTACTATGTCGAAGGATTGGGACACAATTTGTTTTCGGTCGGGCGGTTACGTGATGCGATTTAGAGGTTGCTTTTAGGAAAAATGCTTGCCGTTAGAAACTTGGATGGCAGATCTCTTAACCGAATCGTGATACAAATTTGTATGCTATCGACATCAATCAAATGGCCTCTTCATCACCAATATGTCTTATGACACGAGCATCACGGAACACGATCACGGTTGTGCGCAGACGGTTATCCCATATCAATTTCGACACCATCAACAAAATTGCCAAAGACAACATCGTCAACGGACTTCCAAAGTTCAAATACACCAAGGATCACTTATGTCCATCATGCGAACAAGGAAAAAGAAAAAGACCATCATATAAACCCAAAACCGTACCTAGTTCGGAAGCAAAGTTGCGTATGTTGCACATGGACTTATGTGGCCCAATGAGAGTTGAAAGCATTAATGGGAAAAAGTATATTCTTGTCATCGTCGATGATTATTCGAGATATACATGGGTTAAGTTTCGAGATCAAAAGAGCGAAGCACCGGGCATCATCATCACCTTTCGGCGTATTCAAGTACTTCTTCAATCTCGATGGGGTTGTAAGAACGCAGAACAACGACACGAATTCACTAATCGGAGTTAAGAGCTTATTTTGAAGATGTTGGAATCACACATCAGACATCGGTTGTTAGAACTCCACAGCAGAATGGGGTAGTTGAAAGAAGAAATAGAACTCTTGTGGAAGCTTGCTGCGCACAATGCTAATCTATTCTAGTGCACCGTTATTTCTATGGGCTGATCTTTGTTGCCCTTGCTTGTTTCACTCAGAACTGATCTCTCATCCATCCAAGATTCAATAAAACCCCATATGAGCTTGTGAATAAAAGAAAACCGGATATCTCTTACTTTCACGTATTTGGCGCTTTGTGCTATCCTACGAATAATGAGAGAAGATCTTGGAATACTGAAAGCAAAAGGTGATATTGGAATCTTCATTGGATATTCGGATAACTCGAGGGCATTCAGGGTGTATAACAGAAGAACTAGGAGGATCATGGAGGCGATGAATGTGAAGTTTGACGAATCACAGATGGCTTACGAGAGACTCGCTCTAGAACCCGAACTAAACCGAAAGACTTCGGACACATCGATTCGGGACTCGTACCTCAAAGAGCTCAATCAACTTCGATTGAAAATCCTAAAGAACAAGAATGGGAGAATTTCTTTGAGTTAATGTTCGATGAATACTATGGTGGAACCTCGACAAATGCATCAAACCATCATTCATTTGCCCGCTCAATACCATCCTCCATCACCAACAGAAGATGCATCTACAATGGTCGAAACCAATGCACCAATTCCATCTACATCATCTACATCTACTACAATTATTGCACCCATTCTACCAGCAGTTGATGAGCAAAACCAAAACCATAACGATGCAACGTTAGATGAAGACTTATTTGAAAACCCGTTTGCTACGGAATCGGTTGAATCTTGTTCAAGCTTACGAGAACCATCTAACTCGCATACGTTTAACCAACGGTATCCTTCTACTCGGAAGTGGACAAAAGACCACCCAATTGAACAAGTTATTGGTGAACCTTCAAGGCCAATTCAGACGAGCGCCAACTTGCCACCGATTGCGACTTATGCATTTACCTTTGCTCAATTAGCAATATAGAGCCAAAGAACATTCGAGGCAATGGCGAGAACCGCATGGATAGAAGCAATGCGGGAGGAACTTCTCCAATACCGTCTACATGACTCTTGGGAAATGGTTCCACGACCCATTGACGTTCGCGTCATTGATCTCAAATGGTTATGGAAGAACAAAAGGGATGAAGAGATGGCTGTAATTCGCAACAAAGCTCGTCTTGTGGCCAAAGGATACTGACAAGAGGAAGGGATAGACTTTGAAGAGTCATTCGCGCCGGTAGCTAGACTAGAAGCGTCGGGATCTTCTTAGCCTATGCGCTCATAAAAACATCACGGTTTATCGGATGGACATTAAGACCGCGTTCTTGAATGGAACTCGAAGAAGAATTGTGCGTGAGTCGGCCGAAGGCTTCATAGACATGAATCATCCGGACTTCGTCTACAAACTAAAAAGGCAATCTATGGATTGAAACAAGCTCGAGAGGCGTGGTATGACTGTCCTCTTTCCTCATCCTAAACAATTTCACCAAAGGCACAGTTGATCCTACCTTGTTTACACAAAAATGCAAAAGCGACATTTTGATTGTTCAGATTTATGTGGGCGACATCATCTTTGGGTCCACTAATCCGAATCTTTCAAAACATTTTGAAAATCTCATGAAAAGTAAATTTGAAATGTCCATGATGGGGAACTAAAATTCTTTCTTGGTTTACAAATACATCAATCCCCTCGTGGAATTTTTATAAATCAAGCTAAATACACAAGCGAGATTTTGAAAAATCATGGTATGGATAATTGTGACTCTGTCGGAACACCAATGGTAACTTCACCAAAAATTGGAGCCGATTTGTTTGGGAAACCTATCGATCCGAAGAAATATCGAAGCATGATTGGTTCTCTCATGTACCTCCTTGCTAGTCGACCGGATATTCATTTTCTTTGTTTGCTTATTAGCGGTTTCGAGGCAAAGCCTACCGACTGTACACCTCAAAGAGGTTTAACGGATCTTCGGTTTTGAAGACATCCATTCAAATGGGACTTTGGTATCCGAAGGAATCCAGATTTGATCTAATTGCCTTTTGAGATCACGGACCACGGTGATCAAGTTACGACAAAAAGTACATCGGAGGAGCACAATTATTGGGTGAAAAGTTAGTAAGCTGGTCTTCAAAGAAACAAGATTGCACTGCACTTTCAACCGTTGAGTATGTGTCTCTATCTGCGTGTTGTGCTCAAGTTCTTTGGATGAGAACACAACTCACAGATTATGGCTTTACTTTCGATAAAATACCTATGTATTGTGACTCGAAAAGTGCCATAGCCATATCATGCAATCATATTCATCACTCAAAGACAAAGCATATCCGTGTCCGCTATCACTTCATCAAAGAGTACGTCGAAAATGGTATTGTTGAATTATTTTTCGTGAAGGCAGTTACCAACTTCGCCGATCTATTAACTAAAGCCCTACCAAAAGAAAGGTTTGACTATTTAGTTCGACGAATTGGAATGCGAAGCCTAACCCCTGAGGAGTTAGAGCGTCTTCTCGAATCTTCTTGAAAATGATTTTCCAAAAGCTTAGTAAATATTTTTGAAAAACAAAATACAAAATTAAAAACCAACAAAAGCAAAATATAAAAATATAAAACTTTCAAAAATACAAAAACAATATAAAATCAAAAATCCAAAAATATTCTTCTCACGACATGTCTCTCATATAATCGATATTCTATACGTTTCTAGAAATGTCATTCAACAATGATACGGGTATGTACAGATGCTTGAGCGAGAGTTATTTATTTGTTTTCTAAAACATGTCGTTTCTCACAATTTCTCAAAATAAAGGCTTTCGTATACTTCAGTACGAAACCCGGACTAAAATGATAACTTTTGATTATTTCAGATCAAAACTCGTGTTTTCAAAGAAAAATGTAGTGCACTCAAAAAGATTGTACATTTAAAAATGGTGAGAAATCATCATCATCTTGAGCACTTTTTCAAGATTGTTCAAAAAGATTTTCAAAATCTTTCAAAATATTTTGTTCTCAAGATAACTCCCTCTAAAACCATTTAATTGATTATGCTTTATTAAAGGGGGAGTATAAAACTAAAATGGTCCATATTCATGCTTAAATCAAATCCGTTTGTCTCCCCAAAAGATTCTAAAATGTTGTTTAATCCGTTGATATCAAAAATATCACGAATATGCTATTTTTGAGGGAGAGGAGACGTGATTAAAATGTGATCAAAAAGTTTAATGATCGTTGTTTGAATCTCAAAATGAGCTCGACTTAGACGGAACCAATGAATTGACGGGAATCTAAGTCAGTATATGTACCATCTCGAGAAACTTGTGATAGATATGCACCTTCATGGGTCTAACCTCCTTTTCAAGGAGTGTTTACAACTTCAAGTTAGTTATTAGAGCTAGTTGTCACCTAAAACTGACAATGGAACTCTTTAACTAGGCAACGTAACCGTGTCTCGTGGGGAATTGTCTATCATAAGCCGATCAATTAAAAAGTGCGAACTCTACCCTCTCTGTGCAGATTTAAGTTAAAATAATATAAGCACATGTGAAGGGCGAGTGTTTCTGAAAATATAAAACTCTCAAGGTGTTAACAATTCATGTTTTATAATCATAAACACTTTGAGAGATTTTCAAGAAAAATGGTTTTATGGCAACAATAGGACAGTCGTGGAGTTATAAGGTGACTAAGTTTAGGAATAAACGTCCTATGATCCGCCAGAGCCGGAGGGATCTACCCAAGGACATCACAAATAGTTAGTATTAGAAGTCCTTAGGAATGATTGAAAAAAGGAGTAAAGTGAGAAAGGAGAAAGAAGGGGTTGAAGAATTAAAAAGAAAAGTAAAAGAAAGGGTGAAAAGAAATAGCCCTCCATATTCAACCTTAGAGCGAAACGGGTTCAACTCATACACTCTTGGTTGTCACTAGATGACACTGGTATTGAAGACAAAGGCGTCATGGACCCATGGCCTTGCACTAAACCTTCTAGCTACTCAATTCCTCTTAAAAGGATTTGTTTCATTCTCACTGGAACCCTACATAATCTATCGACTTTCTCTTAGAGATCGTTGGTATTGAAGAAGGAGACCCTCTCCTAGTCTCCTTTCGGGAAAACCAAAATGCACTAATTGAGTCTAGAGCCACGAGATTCATCAAAAGATCTCATAGGAACACATGTCATGACATCGCTTGTTGTTCATCATTAAGGACACAAGTGATATATTCTAGAGTCCTACGCAGATCTTAGCAATCTGCCAGAACATTTATGAGAAGTTTCACATCGTGATCTTCGATGATTGAATGGAAACTCTGCCGAGGTCAACATCAAGCGACCACGGCGGTCACTTCGGTAACTCCCGTGGATTACGCAGTGTGTCTCAAGCGGTCTGATGCGTGGGGTGATGCTTGTGTACCTCGACTCATCCGAACTATAGATGTACTTCGGTATATCGCGTTATCTCACTTGTGGGACTCGGTTAGAGCGGCCCTTGTGAGAATTAGAGACGTGTTTTCACACTATCTTTGTTAACACCCTCGAAATTCAAACTTATAAGTGCCGGAATCCGCTTATTACTAACTGTTTTTATGTTTTCTTCTTATGGAAGCTCCGAAGCGGATGGATCGTGCAGACTCGCCACATGCTCATACCAACGACACATGAAAGTTCTCATCACAATCAAAGGCTACACAAAGTTTAAAGACTTGAGAACTACATCATTGGTAACCAAAAGTCAAATAGAAGTGTGAGCATGGTGGAGAAAGGCGTGGAGACACCTAACCAACGAAGTTGACAGCATGAACAACCACATTATCTATTCACAAAGCATGAAGGAACAAAGAATCAAGACTATTCTATATCTACGCACAAAGTTCAAGCTCGAGAAAAGTAAAGACCAAATCAAGTGGAGCATCATTTGAATGACCACCCCTTAGGGGGAGATTGTTAGCCTTAATTGTTTTTATTAGAAGTGATGGTCATTCACATTTAGGAACTTTGTAACGTGTGTTAGATATCATGATAGAATAGTCATCGGGCTCGTGGATTGGGCTAAGCTAATTGGTTAAAAGATAAGCTATGCTAGCCATTGATAAGCTTATGTATCCCAAACCCAATCCAAGTCCAATTCGTGGCCCTTGCCAAGCCCATTAGGGTATTGTTGTAAGGAACTATATAAACCCCTCAAAGTCTCATTTGAGGGGTGTGCTTGAAAGTGTGTGTGTGTGTGTGTTTTCCTTTGAAGTAATACAACATATTGTGTTTATCTTATCCTCTCACATACACGAATTCATATTCAAGTCACCATCTTTCTCATCTTATTTCTAAGCTTTGTTTGTGTTTGTGTTTCACGTTTTATACGCGTAACTTGGGTTACGTGTGTTGGGTTTGCTTGGTAAAGTGATAAGGTTGATATATCTTAGGTCTTACATGTATTCATTTTCTTATCTCAAAAATATCTCCTTGCTCCATTTAGTTATTAGCGTTAGGTATCATCGTGTGTGTGTGTCTGGTATCGACTCGACAAGACACCATGAATGCACTCAATTAACCATAATGCGACTCATAATGACACAATGAGATGTCTAAACGATAAACTCTATAGTTTAATAAGTTTCGGAATGAATAGTTAGATCTTATCGCATTCGTCAATTCGATAAACTCAACCATTGACTCATGTTGATTATTATCCACAAACCAGTCACATCCTAATGAGTCATAAGGATAATTCCCCCATTAATAACGTTATCCTACGTACATAGCGGACGCCTATTAGGTTCGTCAACCTAATAAGTCCGTTATGCACGTGGATCGACGCTATTAATGTTAGGTAATCCGTAACCCACGCACAGCACATAAATGACATTAAATATTCATAAATGACACCCTTCAATAAACGTGCCCTCGAAACATTTAATGACTCATTTATTACAAACATTTCTATTTTTAAACGTTGGTTCCCTTTTTAAAATGTCGAATAACAAGGCGAGCCTTGTTTTCGAACGCTTAGTACAAAACCATTTATCATCTATATTTTCTAGTACTATTTACTAGTAGATATATATATATATTTCGATATAAATTTCAATATAAATTTATTCATCTCACTTATAAATTTCAATATAAATTTCAATAAAAATTTCAATATAAATTTCGAGTCACTATTCGTTTTGAGTTCCCAAGTCTGAGTCATGACTCTCGGCTTTTACACAATCATATTGCCCAAATAAATACTAAAGACCATGTTATGGCGTTGTCAGGGTAGTCGAGACTAGAAAGTCACGATAACACCTGACGTAGCGCAAGGTTGACATATATATCATTAAGTCCAAAATAAACAATTTTCACAATTCTAATTAATCCTTCAAACAATTTCATACCAATCTCGACATCTAGACAGACAATCAAACATACTCAACACCATTAAACTCTTCCAATCGACTCTTTCAATTCCCAACCGCAACCAATTAACGGGTATCAAATCTAATGTTTGTCAATAACTTACCAATTACCCAAAATACCGCAATTAATTTGTTATTCAATCAAGGCTGTTAATTGAAATGTCGTCCGATTCCAAAAATCTGATTCATACCCATGATTCAACGTTAACCAAATAATCACACGTTGGTCCAATTTATTATCTAAAAACACTTACTAGTTTCACACATCATTATAACACTAACGGACATGAATTCGTTATTAATAACTAAAACCGATTTCCACTTGTTTGACAATACTAAAGAATAAAACAATGGTTTATTAAAGTTTTGACTCAAAATCGTGACACGAGACTATACACCAATCGACATCATCAAAATCATTATAATCCATCATCTAGTTATGACCAAGGACATATAAACATGATAAGATGCAAAAATACGTGAACATGACACAACACACAATACCAACACACCAGTTTACATGTTTTATTAGCTTTAACGCGTTTTAGACTCGTGTTCATCAAAACTTAATTATGGAACTCACGTTCAGGAGACAAAAGGTCTCGCTCGTGACTCCCTGACTTAGTTATATTAGTACCGTTTCCTTTATATACCCAAATCATTTCCACGACCACTACTAATGTGTAAGGTTTAAATCAAGTGGTGAGATTACGCAAGGAAATTGTGTAACCATGATACTTTGAGAGTATCCGCATTATTGATAAATAATGTTGAATTATTGGTTATCACATAGTGTGCTCATTTGTTCACTTTAATCTTCCAAGTACATTCCAATAGATCCCACATATTTGCGTATACTCATACAAAGTTTTCTCTTTATTGTTTTGGATATACCCAAGGTAACTACTTAATATAAGCTAAGTGTTATAGATTTAAGGTTTGGGACTCCACACTCTGTGAAAGGTATAGTGCGTTCGAAAACATGAGGACATGTTTCTGTGCATGTATGAGCATGAGGACATGCTTATAGGGCGTGCATAAGCATATGGAAATTCTTATGGGCTATGCGTAAGCATGAGGACATGCTACGTGTGTGTATAAGCATGTGAAATGCTTATAGTGAACTACTAAGATAAGCAGACTTAAATCGTCTACTAACAGGGCACACGCTCAATCAAGTGTTCAATCAAATCGTTCATCAAATAAGCAATAAACATCTCATCAATCATCTTATCAATCAATCAAGTTCAAAATTCCAAAATCACAATATGCCGTTTACTCAAATCAAATCCGTAATATCTCGCTAATCACATCACATTTGTCCAAAATCAATAATCATATCCCAAAACATATCATCTCATAAGTCAAATCGTAGTTCATATCATACTCAATTAAGCTTAAGCTTGACGCAGCGGTCGTTTGGTCGATGATCAATTTTCTTAAAACGTGGTTATAGTTTAGGGTTTATAAAATACCTAGTTCTCTATAACCTTGAGCTCTGATACCAATCGTAACACCCCAAATCTCGGTACAGCGGAAGACTTAATCAAGTTTTCAGGGCGTTACTATTGGATTAGTATCTCACACAAGTATAGCAAAAGATAGTCATTTAACATTCAAAACCAATCCCAAATTTAAGTATTCAAAACATTTAGTCCAAAAGTATAAATATTAGACCCAAAACATGATTTGATAAGCACAACGATGGCTCAAGTGCACTCTCAAGCTTTGTGCTATTTAGGACGTTCAAGCTCGCAACAATTAAAGAAGAAGCTAGTTTTCTTTACTCTAGCGTCTACCAATCAAAACAAGAGACAACCTAACAATAATCAACAACTAGGTTTCATAGATCTAAGCAAACACAATAGTAATTTAGCTACTCTTGATAGATAAAGCTGCACACACACAAACAATTGATCATAGGATAAACATGGTGATATAATGGATTAACAAACTTATCTTTGAGTATAAAGAAGGGTTTGGAACCCTAAAATACCACCCAAGTTGGACTATGAACGAACTAGGGTTTGCTCTCCAAAATACTACTCTCTAAATGTAGAAAAATCAAAGTCTATATATAGATTTACAAATGCGACGGTGTCGCCTTTTGATGGTGACATCGTCTGGTCGCCGTCATTATGGTTTTTTTTGGGCCAAGTCATCGTTTGGACGACGTCCGTTGAAGAAGTGTGGCCGCCGTGCAGCTTCAATAGGGACGTCGTCTTGGAATGTGTCTTGGTCGTCTGGTGTAAAATAAAAAGTGACGCCCTCCAGAAATAAGGCGTGACGCCGACATGTTGTAGAACCAAAATCATGTCTGAGCCATCGCTTGATATGTTATTAGAAACCTCCTTAGCGACGGCGTCGCCCTTTGGGTTGGGACGCCATCAGATGCAAAAATAAGCCTTGTTTCTTGACTTTGTCGTTTTCTTCATGTTTTCGCTTCTTTTAGTCCAAAAGGTCTTGATTCCAGCATTTTGCTTCTAAACATGTATACATCAGTAATAAAACATATATCAATTGATTTTTATGTCTAACTTATCTGTGTTTATACGTAGGTGGCTTAATGCCAACCTTGGTTGGCTTAATCTATCTCCTCCTCCGCCGCCAATTAATTAATTAGGGTTTCTTTCTTTCAATTCAATTTGGGGAAAAACACGCCTCTCTTTCTCTTTATATCCCCACCCCCTTGGCCCGGGTCTGCCCAACCAAACTCAACCCATCATGTAATATTAGAGTAAACTACCTAAATGGTCCTTGTGGTTTGTCAAAAATTTCACCTGCCGTCCCTCAAACTTATTTTCACCTACCGTCCAAATGTGATATAAATGGTCCCTGTGCTAAACATCCAAGTATAAATGTTGCAGTCTCTTTAGTGATGAATATTGTTCGATAGTTACCTTTTATGTATTGTGACCGTATGCTTTATTAGTCACATAGGTTGTCTTGCATATGAGGAACTACGAATATTCATCACTACACCAGTTCAAGCGTGACAATTCAATAAACATACTTAGATCTATAGTCAACAGTGGTGCACCCTAGACATTACGGTTCCCAAAAAATCTGTTCTCACTATTTTACTTTTCTTGCAACTTAACTTTACTCTCTTTAGGTTGATATTAGTTTAAAAAATCCAAATCCTAAAACCTTAATATTTACTTGCTTTATAAAATTATACAAAAATACCAAAAATAATATCCTCTCGTATCTTTGATCATTTCTTCATACTTTACAAACCTACCTCACTATCATTCCCCCTTAGAACGCTCAATCATCCAGTCTTGCCTATACCAAAAAGAATCTCTGTATATATTTACAAACAAAACCAACACAACCAAAACAAAGAGATAATCTAGAGCCTGGAGTAATGCCCTCAATCGAATTACCATTAAATGTGTATTGTGACAACTCTGCTGCAATAACATTTGCCAATGAGCCTGGAGTCATGAAGGGCGCCGGACATTTTCCTCGTCGATATCACTATGTTAGAGAACAAGTCGACATAGGTGAAATCAATCTACTCAAAGTTCATACGAGATGATAATCTAGGCGATACCTTCTGAAGCCTTTGCCAAAAGAAAAACTTCTTGACCATCTTGATGGGATAGGACTTAGTTTAGCTAGTAGTTTCATGCAGATCTGTGATTAGTATTTGGATAAAGGATGTTATGAACAAATATTATTTTATTGAAATAAAATAGTTGTTTATGTTTATTTTTCATTTTCTTAATGTTATATCCTATATTTGCATGTTTAATCCGTGAATGACTTATGTTATTCTAAATAGTCCGTTGTCGATCAATGATGTGGGAATGTCATTGAATTAAGACAAATCTGAGTTTTGGTAGAATATACTTAAAGTATATTGATGCGTGGGACATACCAGATTCACATGATATTCAATGAATTGAATATAGGACAAATCCCAACTTTACATGATTATACTTATGGATCTTTGTCATTAAGTAAATCATGAAATGTTTATCCTCATACTCGAGATACCAAATAACTGTTATGAATGTAGTGCACTTGTGTAAGATAGTCTAACGTTATCCGTAATTGTTAATTATAAGGGCTATTTTCAGAAGTGTTACAAAGTTCATGAGTTATGTTTGTAGTCAAGAGAATTTGTTCTTTTTAATTTGTTTCAAAGCATAATACTATTTTGGGCCCCTCGTAGGGTTGACACGATGTTTGTATGGCCATACCCAAGATCAATCTGGAATACGTTCAGATGATATGGTAATCTTGTTCAATCAGATATAACGAGAAACAGAATATTAACTTACGAAATGACTTTATCCATATTCATAGTTAATGTAGTATTAGTAGCAAAAGGATAAGTAAAAATGATGAATCATTACATGGTTTTCCAGGATACCATACTCGATTCGATCTGGGGGCATTGGCGTGTTAGGCTAGACTAAACCAATGTCATTACTATATTAAGTGATATCCAAGTGGGGTGAAAGGTTTATGGATATAATTTAATATGTGTATGACCGGATTCGAACTTCGAGACTTCGGATTGCACACATGCATTATGAGAGTTAATGTTAAAATAATTAATATATATAAACGTTATTATTATTAATTATTTGTCACGAAATAAATACTTAACGATAGTTAATATTTAACGAGTTTAGACTAACAGTCGTTAAATGTAAACTAAAAGGACTAGAGGTGAAATTAGTGGACAAGAAGGATCTAGAACCCCTCTTTGGGATCCTTGGCCGGTCGTGGGTATGCAAATGCCCATGGGAAGCTTAACTTGTTCTCCAAGATTGGTTACCTATAAATACAAACCCCTTGTATTCATTCATAACCTAATCTTGGTGACTAGCAAATCTAATTTCTCTTCTTCTTTCCTTCTCCTTGTGTTTGGCCGATTGTGTAATACCCTTCCCCAAGGGATTCAATTTTTACATTCACAAGAACAAGTGTTTGGTTTGTTTGTGATCAAGAACCTAGCTTTTCACTTCAATTCGATATTAGTACGTGTGTACAAGAACGAAGAACAAATACAATTGTGTTTGTGGGATTTTGGTTGTCGACTTATAAAAGGGTCGAAGGTTTTGAAACCCTAAGTTAGGGTTAGGGTTTGGTTCCTTGTTCTTGATATCGTGTGTTTCTTGAATTGCTAAAAGGTACGCACATTCTTATTTGGTTAATTAATTTACATATATTATTACTATTACTTCCGCTGCATGCTTTGATGATGTTTACTTGTTTTAATAATTGTTATGATTAGTAAAACCCAACAGTGGCATCACAAGCCGTTAATATGTTGTAATTAATTACCGAAACACATAAAAATTGAATCTTTGTGATTATTACATGCTTTTATTGGTTTCTAGGGTTTTGAAATTGAAACCCTAATTTTTTTATGTGGAGTTTTTTAAACTCCTTGGACCGTTTAGAGCGCTAGGGTTCGACAATAACAAAGACTAATACATTGCACAGCGGAATAAATAAAACGATACTTTGTTATTGACACAAGGTTTCTTTCAACATCTAACTAACACTAAACGTTTATAGGAACACGTCTAGATAACTAAACTACTAGTTTGCTAATCGACTAACTAACTAACTAACTATCCCTAGGCGTTTATACACTACGTCTAGGTTACACACACACACCTTTGGCGTTCACATCTTGACACACTAAAACCTAATTCCCTACATCTCTTTATATACTAGAGAGTCTAGGGTTACAATTGACTACTAGGGACTAAATAATAATTTCTTCTTTAACATGTAGGTCCCTTGTGTTTCAATCTTCATCATTTGTCATCTTTAGTCCTTCATCTTTCAGACGTTTTGTCTTATCAACTCAATTATAATTCTCAACATTTTAATATGGGTCGATTACCCTTAATTATTTTAATTAGGTTTTATTTTTGTAAAACTTGTAGAAACCCTAGGATTGCATGTATATTTTATGTGGTTTTAATGAATAATTGTTATGTGTCATGTATTATGCGTATCTTGGGATTATAATTGTTATGAGGAATCCATGGTGGAACATGCATGTTTTGTCATGGATTATTGTTTTATTAATTGTTAAGTGATATACACATATTTATTAGTTTGATAATTATTGAATTGGGGAAGACCTCAATATATCTAATAAAAATTCGTTATGTGCTATATGGTATATTATTGACTTTGGCTAACGCAATCGACTTGTCGATGCATGTGGCTCATCTACCTTGTAGCTGAAAGCCCTAGTTGATGTATGCATTATTTTACGCCTAGAATTGTTTATTAGGTTTTATCGAAATAATTATGCATGTGGCTAATTGTTTTACATATGTTAAATTGTTAAGTTATATGTTTATATTATTTGAGTTTGTTTAATTTTTATTAAAGTGCCTTTTTTGTTTATATTGTATGACATGTTAGTAAGCAAAAAGGGTTTTTATGAATAGAAAATTAAATGGACTAAATAATGGTGAAATGATTTGTTTTTCTAAGTATTAAATCTTGAACTTTTAATCGATGATCGCATTTGTACTAAATGGTTAGAGCGGCTTACCCACTAGAACAAACTCAAAGGGGTTCAAACAAGTATGCCCGATGCATCGACTTTGAAAGGATGTCTAAGGTTATGCTTGGCGCTTACGGTCCTCGTCTCCACAGATGTATTCGATTTGAGCTACCTAGTATAACTATTCTATGTACGAAGCATCTTAGTGCAAAGTTGTAAGTTTCTCAACGCATCGATTAAAACTTTGTAGAATTTAATCTTAGCAATTAAAATATAAGTAAGTTTTTTCGAAAATTTTATGTTATATAGATGTATGCATGCTTCTTTATACATAATTTATGATTAGACGTCAAAAATTGTACCCTTTAAATTTAAGTTTGTGCCATCTAATGATATGAAACACTTGAAGTTGTAATTTAGTTATGTGAGACTTTGAGCTAGATTACGATAACAAGGTGAATCTTTATGTTGTGTGAGACATCAGCCTAAATAATTTGCAGTTTCTAAATTAGACAACTTAATTAAGTTAGTTAGTGAGACCTATAACTTAAGGCATAAGATGGGATAAAACATGCTTACGTTTTGCATAATTGTTTGGCAAAATTGTAAATCCCATATTTTCTAGGAATTGAAAACTTGTTTGTCAATTATTGTTTTTCAATAATTACCTATTCTATACTTTCACCACTAGCAGATCAACTGATGTGGTGAAACTATGATAATGAGGGTCCTAGATTCAAGGAAAATTCTATGGTTAATATGAATATTGACCAAAGGGTATTTTATTTTCTTGAATGTTTGAATTATCGAAAGTACTAACTATTGAACTTTTATTTTCTGTAGAAATGGCTCAAGCTGAATCTACTGAATTAGCCTTGTCGTTCAAATCAATGTTTGATTAAGAGAAATTGACTGGCAGCGCAAATTTCAATGATTTGTATCGGCAACTCAAAATTGTCTTGAGGGTTGCCAAAAGACTAGATTATTTGAACATTCCTTGTCCTCCGAACTGCGGTGATGCTACTGGCAGCGAGCTACTGGTATGGCAAAGCAAAGTATGATAGACATAATGAGGTCGCTTTGCATTATGCTTGGAAGTATGGCTCTAAACTTGCAAAAACAATTTGAGAATTACTTCCCTCACAACATGCTCGCCGAACTTATTCGGTTGTTTGAGAAGCATGTGACTATAGAGCTGTATGATTTGATAGATGACCTCTTTGGTATGTGCTAAAACACATACCTTTTTGTTGTCAAAATAGACCCAAAATAACCAAGAAAGAGCCGTTTATTGCTAATATTTGTGGTTTTCTTGAGTTTGTTCTTGCGCGGTATGGATATGTAAAACATAAAAAGGAACCAAATCGAGGCGTAAATCCAGAACACGAGAGATTAAGAGAGCTTAGGTAGCGGAAGGTCGAATTATGCATTTATAGAGATTTCTAATCTCTGAGGATGATTTGTGAAGATTTGATCAAAGTTTGAAGAAATGTCGAAATAGTCCTGAACTTTCGACAAATGACAAAAACACCCTCAAGATTCAAAAAGTGAAAATTTAGCCCTTGGTCTATTTGAAGATTGTCAAGAGTGGTCCTTGGAAGATGATTTCAGAATTACATGATTGGCCCTTGGGTTTCGCTTTTGCAAAATTAGTCCCTATGGTAGCCTTTGTCATTTATACTAGTCCTAAACCGATCTAATAATCCAATCCATAGTCCAACTCACTTAACCTTTCGGCCCAATCTACAAACCAACCCAACCCGTCCAATATAAATCCCAATACCCGGCCACCTTTTACCCACTAACCCGTATCCTTAACCCAAGTCAAACCATTAGACCCGGTCAACAAGTTTGAAAAACAATAAACAAATCAAACGCGCCCCAAACGCTCCCCTGTCCTCCTTCCTCCCAAACACACCCGTTTTCCACCATTTACCAATTCCCAAACATCATACCTCGTACTAGAATATCTTTGGAAGCCTTATCCACCTCTGATGTGTCAGATAAAGTGCCACGTGGCCAAATGGCACACTATCATTGGACGAAACACCTCAATGGATTATATGGAGCTCTCTGATTGGACAAGGTGACAATGGATGATTTGTGTGGCTCTAAATTGCTTCTAGGCTCTTCCAATGAAGGATCCAAGACCTCCTCTCAGCTATAAAAGGAACCATTTGGCTCACCATTTCATTTCGTGCAATTCCTAGTTTTCCTTTTAGCTTATTGTTATTTTATTCAGTAGTTTCTAAAATGTTTTCTTAAGCTTTTGTTGTACTCTCAATTTCTTGTAATCCTTCTTCAGTTTTAATAAAAGTTCCAAGTTTTTGGTTTTTATCTTGCATTTCCTATTTAAAGTAATGAATAAGCTCTATAATGGAATAATGGAATAAGTTCATCTCAGCTTTTTATAGCTTTTGTGAGCTTATATTGCACCCTCATTCATTTACATTCACAAAATCTACAAGTCAACGAAAGTCAACTGTGGTGGTGATCTTGGTTCAGAAATGGATAAGGGTTGATTGTTATGATGAATCTAGGTTGATTTGATGTTGTATGGGTTAGTTTAGTGGTCCTTTATCTGGTTTGCAAGCCATTGTGGCTAGGTTTCTTGTAAGTACAACTTTCATTTTATATCTAGCTTATAAAAAGTAGCATTAGTCATTTCCATTTAGATCTGTTTTAGTATTGATATTGCTGTCATTTTAGCTTTGTCTTAATGCATTTGATCTGTCTTGATGTTAAAATGAGCTTATAAGATTGGTTTTGATTGAGTTGCTTGCAAAACTGTTCTTAAAGGGGTGTTTGGATTAGCATTTAAAATGGGCTAGAGGTGAAAATATAAGAGTGGTTAGGTTGTTATAAGTTTGCTGTAGTCATTTACATTCAAATCTGTCTCTAGCCTGCATAAATTTTCATCATAAGTCAAAAATAGCTTGAAACTGATCTTGTTAGCATTACTGTTGGGATCAGTTAATTAAAACCTCTCATATGGGTTTAAAACTTGATAAGCTAGCTTGTCATTGTTGCATTACATCATATTTCATCTAAATCAGTAAATCATTTGATCTCAAATCTCACAAAAGTCAAGTTTTCAATCTGTTTTTAAAAGTCAAACCTGTGTAAAGATCAGATTTATGCAGAAGTTGCAGCAACTGCATAGGGTTTAATACACATTGTTAGAGTCTCATATTTGGTCCAGAGATAGTCTGCTAGGTGGTCTTCAAGGCCACATATCTGTTTTTGGGTAAAGCTTTTCTGAGAAGCTTGTGCATAAGCTCAAACATAGGTCCTGTTCACTGTTTGGCTTATAGAATCAGTTAGCTTATAATCTTATGCATCTGCTTATTTGAGGATAGGAGTAGCTTAATTTAGTTGGTTTTAGCTTATTTCAGTATAATCTAGCTTAAGTAGAAGTTTGGTGGCTTAATTTGTTGATTAGCTTATTGAAAAGTGCTTATTTGGTATCCATTTACACTGCAGCTCTGATTTCTGTCACATAAGCATTACATTTGATATTTTTCATAGAACTAGATTAAGATTTTAGAATTTTCCTGAATTTTTCATTAATTTTGGTCACTTTTTAGTATTTTTCTTAATTTAAAATAGTTTTTAATCACTTTTAATTAGCTTTAATTGCAATTAATTCAGAAAAAGTTCAAAAAAATAATTTTTCATTTTTCTCAGTTTCAGAAAAATATAAAAAGCATAAAAAAGATTTTTCCATATTTTTCCCTTTTTATTTAATACTTTTCACAATTTAAATTAGATTTAAATAGTTTTAAATTTGTAGAAAATAGAAATTAATCTGAAAAATAAAAAAAATAGTTTTAAAAAGTCTTTTGAGTTATTTTAGATTTTTAGAAAATAGATTCATATTTTTCTCTTTGATTTTGATAATTTTTAGTATTTTAAATTAGATTTAATAGTTAAAAATTAGTTTTTAATTTTAATAAAATCCAGAAAAATCCTAAAAAAATAGTTTTAATTCTAAATAGTTTTCATATTACATTTTTAGTATAAAAGTAATTTTAGGCATTTTTAGGATAAGATTTAGACGTCGTTGCATTTTATTATTTGCGTTTTAGTAATTCGCACTTAGGATTTCCCGTAAAATAGATTCCCTTAATTACTTTCCCTATTCCCGTAGTTTAATAATCAAAATCAAACAAATCAAAACATCGAGCATTAAATTCCAAACCAAGAACGATGTTGGCAATTCACACCTCGTTGGGAAACGATTCGGGTTGTCTAATCCGTATACACGATCATACACGGGATTTGATTTATTATTCTTTTTCCTAAAGGAATTTGAATCTATCTTCGTGATTATTTTTGATATCGATATTGAGGTTTTATCCACACACATAACCCCTAAGCCTTCATTATCAAAGAATCAGTGTCCGAGCCGTTTTAAGTTTCTTACGGTTAGTCATTCACAAGTGGCTAGCTTGTGTGAGTAAGCTTGACGTTGTCTTGGATATTGTTGACGAATCACCTACACAGTTGCAAGCAAGGGGACGGGAAACCTGTGAGCGCCCACTGTGTGGAAATTATGAGTTACATGGACCTGCTCGGGAGACTCAATTACGTCTACCCTAATGACATACAAATTGGCCTTATCAACAGATCCCTTAACAAGGAATTTGATGGTTTCGTGTGCAATTACAATATGCATTGCACGGGGAAGACAGTTAGTGAGGTACATGCAATGCTCATTGACTACGAGAAAGGTTTGCCCAAGAAGGCTCCTACACCTACGGTACTTGCTATTCAAAAGGGTAGGATTTCTAAGCCTAATAAGCCGCTAGCTAACAAGAAAGGGAAAGGTAAGGGTATAGTTGATAAGGGAAAACAAGTTATGGCTTATCAACAAGAACCCAAGAAGTACCCTTCCAAAAAGTGTGAGAATCCTAAAAAGGATCAGGCTTGTCAACACTGCACTGAGGAAGGACACTGGAAGAGGAACTGTCCACTCTACCTTGATGAGTTGCGTACTAAGAGGTATAAAAATGTTGGCACTATTGCTAGCACTTCAGGTACTCTTTTGATGATAGAATTATTTTCTTTTCCTCATAAAATAAATTCCTGGGTATATGATACTGGATGTGGTATTCACATTTGTAATACACTGCAGGGACTTAGAGGTGCAAGGAAGCTCACCTATGGACAACAATATACCTGCACGTGGGTAATGGAGCACATGCAGTCGTTGAAGCTATATGCACATTTGATTTAGTTTTACCTTCGGGTTTAGTATTGTCTTTGAACGATTGTCATTACGCGCCTTCTATAATTAGGGGTGTCGTTTCTGTTTCCTTGTTGAAAGATATTGGTTTTATTAATACATTTACTGATTATGGAATTTCGGTTTTTTTAAATGATGTTTTTTACTTTAATGTTATTCCAGTAAATGGTGTGTTTGAAATTGATTTGCATCATAATGAAATTGATAAAAATAATTCTGTTTTTAGCATCAATAATAAAATAATCAAAAGTGATTTGGATTCTTCATATCTTTGGCATTGTAGACTTGCTCACATAGGCAAGAAACGCATGCAAAATCTGCAACATGATGGGCTTTTGCAAGATATCAATGATGAATCATTTGATAAATGCGAATCTTGCATATCTGGGAAGATGACCAAGAAACCTTTTACAAATAGTTTAGAAAGGGCTTCTGATCTTCTTGGTGTAATACATACTGACGTATGTGGACCACTAAGACATGTGTCAAGGAAGGGTGCTAGCTACTTCTTAACCTTTACTGATGATTTTAGTCGTTATGGTTATGTTTATTTACTTAAACATAAACATGAAGTCTTTGAAACATTTAAGGTTTTCAAAAGTGAAGTAGAAGCTGCAACTAGGAAAGAAGATTAAAGCTCTTCGATCTGATAGAGATGGTGAATATTTAAGCCAAGAGTTTAAAGATTATCTAGCTGAGTGTGGGATTGTCCAGCAACTCACTTCTCCATATACTACACAACAAAATGGTGTATCTGAGAGAAGAAATCGTACACTGTTAGACATGGTGCGATCAATGTTTAATCTTACAACTCTTCCCTTATCCTTTTGGGATTATGCTTTAGAAACTGTTTTTCGCATTTTGAATATGGTTCCAACTAAGAAGGTTGATAAGACTCCTTATGAAGTGTGGTATGGGAAAGCTCCCAATTTGTCTTACTTAAAGGTCTGGGGTTGTGAGGCGTTTGTTAAACGTGACTCAGCTGATAAGCTAGAACAAAGATCTGTTAAGTGTATCTTCGTAGGATACCCAAAGGAAACTATGGGTTACTACTTTTACTTTCCACCAGAAAACAAAGTAATTGTTGCTAGGTATGGAGACTTCCTTGAAAGAGATCTCATATCTCATGAATTCAGTGGGAGAGATTATGATCTGGAATATGATCAAGAAGATACATCACCTTCTGAAAACACTAGCCAACCTCAAGTAGAACACGAAAGTCGAGTGTTCCACTGAAGTTGAAGTGGTTCCCATTCATAGATCCGCAAGGGCTACGCGTGCACCTGAGCGTCTATGTCTTAACGTAGAAGCTGAGGAAAATATGTTAGGGGATCTTGGTGAACCTGCTAACTATAAGGCTGCTATGATGAGTCCTGAAAAGGATAAATGGAAAGTCGCAATGAATGGGGAAATGCAATCCATGAGAGATAACGAAGTCTGGATAGAGGTTGACTTACCTCCAAATGCTAAGGTAGTTGGAAGTAAGTGGCTCTATAAGATAAAGACTAACATGGATGGCAATGTACACACCTATAAAGCTCGTCTTGTAGCTCAAGGGTTTACTCAAACTTTTGGGATAGACTACGAGGAGACATTTGCTCCTGTAGCAGACATTAGAGCTATTAGGATTCTTATAGCCATAGCTGGGTACTATGACTATGAGATATGACAAATGGATGTCAAAATTTCCTTCTTAAATGGTCGCCTAGATGAGGACATCTATATGGCGCAGCTTGAAGGGTTTGTGAATCCAAAATTTCCAAAGCATGTATGCAAACTTCAAAGATCCATTTATGGGTTGAAGCAAGCATCAAGGCAATTGAACAAGAAGTTTGATGAAGAAATTTGGTTTCACTCAAAATCTTGATGAGCCATGTGTATATCACAAAGCTAGTGGGAGTAATGTTATTTTCCTTATCTTATATGTCGATGACATATTGATCATGGGAAAAGACATTCCAAGTTTGCAAGATGTAAAGTCTTATCTTGGAAAGTGCTTTTCTATGAAGGATTTAGGGGAAGCATCATTTATTCTGGGAATAAAGATCTACCGAGATAGATCAAGGCGGTTGATTGGACTAAGCCAAAGTACTTACATCAATAAAATATTGAAGATATTCAATATGCATAATTCCAAGAAGGGATATTTGCCAATGCAAGCTGAACATGGCTTAAGTAGTGAACTATGCGCGTCAACACCTGAAGAGGTGGCACACATGAGAAAATTTCCTTATGCTTCGGTACGTAGGATCTATCATGTATGCTGTGAGATGTACAAGGCCAGATGTGGCGTTTGCATAAAATATCACCAGTCGATATCAACAGAATCCAGGTGTGAAACACTAGCATGCTGTTAAGAACATTCTTAAGTATCTAAGGGCTACTAAAGAAATGTTTCTAGTGTATGGTGGGAATCCAGATGCAGAACTTGATGTTACAGGTTTTTACGATGCGTCTTTCAAACTGATAAAGATGATAAAAAGTCTCAAACGGGATATGTCTTTGTCATTAATGGAGGAGCGATTGATGGAAAGAGCAAGAAGCAGGAACAACGACTGCGATGTCTATTAAAAGCTGAATACATAACTGCTTCGGAAGCTGCGATGGAAGCTGTTTGGATTAGGAAATTCATTTCGGGACTCGGAGTAATGCCATCAATCGAATTACCTTTAAATGTGTATTGTGACAACTCTGCTGCAATAACATTTGCCAATGAGCCCGGAGTCATGAAGGACGCCGACATTTTCTCGACGATATCACTATGTTCGAGAACAAGTCGAAATAGGTGAAATCAATCTACTCAAAGTTCATACAGATGATAATCTAGCTGATCCTTTTACGAAGCCTTTGCCAAAAGAAAAACTTACTGACCATGTTGATGGGATAGGACTTCGTTTAGCTAGTAGTTTCATGCAGATCTGTGATTAGTATTTGGATAAAGGATGTTATGAACAAATATTATTTTAATAAAATAAAATAGTTGTTTAGGTTTATTTTTCATTTTCTTAATGTTATATCCTATATTTGCATGTTTAATCCGTGAATGACTTATGTTATTCTAAATAGTCCATTGTCGATCAATGATGTGGGAATGTCATTGAATTAAGACAAATCTGAGTTTTGGTAGAATATACTTAAAGTATATTGATGCGTGGGACATACCAGATTCACATGATATTCAATGAATTGAATATAGGACAGATCCCAACTTTACATGATTATACTTATGGATCTTTGTCATTAAGTAAATCATGAAATGTTTATCCTCAGACTCAAGATACCAAATAACTGTTATGAATGTAGTGCACTTGTGTAAGATAGTCTAACGTTATCCGTAACTGGTAGTTATAAGGGCTATTTTCAGGAGTGTTACAAAGTTCATGAGTTATGTTTGTAGTCAAGAGAATTTGTTCTTTTGAATTTGTTTCAAAGCATAATACTATTTTGGGCCCCTCGTAGGGTTGACAAGATGTTTGTATGGCCATACCCAAGATCAATCTGGAATACGTTCAGATAATTTGGTAATGTTAGGATTTAGAAAATCCAGTCATTAAAGTGTCGGTCACCTCAAGTATATGTAATCGTTAGAAAGCTCGTAGTCGTAGTCATTTAATGTTAGTTAGTATTTAGTTAAGTAACACCGTGGAGGACGGACGGGTCTTTACCCACTGTATGCCTGATCCACAGCCCGTAGGAGGCGAGTCTTGTAAGAAAACTATAAATACCCTCTACCTCCCATGGTAGAGGGTTGGAGCTACAATATCATTTTTCTTTGTTTCACATAGTTCTCAACTCTCTTCCCTTTCTCTCTCTAGAACTTTCTCTCTCTAAACATTTTATACGTCCCATATGTTATTGGTTTGATGTGTTTGTGAAATCTTATAAGTTACAATTGGTATCAAGAGTCATGGTTTGATCACTCATCTTTCATGCTCTTTGTTTTGGTGGATTTCATAAGGTTTTTGGGGTTATAAGTGTTTAGAAGAGTTTGAATCATTTGGTTAATTTCTAGTGTTAAAGTTTGAATTTTGATTGTACTTTTGTGTTTAGGATCATCATATGTGTTTAGGTTTTGAATTGGAAGGCTTGAATCATCGTGGTTGGGCTGTTTTTTATTGTTAAAGTGGTTGTTTTTTGAAAATTGTACAGAGCGAGTTGAGCCACGGTATTGCGTTTCTTGGAAGCGAGTTGCTTTGTTATTGGAAGCGAGTTGAGTTGGAAGCGAGTTGGTTTTAAGCGAGTTGGTTTTATGCGACTTGGCTATTAAGCGAGTTGTCTCTTTATGCGACTTGTGTTCTATGCGAGTTGTCGTTTAAGCGAGTTGAGTTGGAAGCGATTTGGTTTTAAGCGAGTTGGTTTTATGCGACTTGGCTATTAAGCGAGTTGTCTCTTTATGCGACTTGTGTTCTATGCGACTTGTCTTTTAAGCGAGTTGTCCACGAAGCGAGTTGACCTCAAAGCGATTTGTCTAGGGTGCGATTTGTGGTATGCGTTTTGAGTAAAGTGCGGTTTGACCATTTCATTAGTGCGTTTTGTTGACTTTTCCCGACAAAACTTCAAACGGTCATAACTTTTGAACCGTAACTCCGTTTTCAGCGTTCTACCCATCAAAAAATTAAGACAAATCTGAGTTTTGGTAGAATATACTTAAAGTATATTGATGTGTGGGACATACCAGATTCACATGATATTCAATGAATTGAATATAGGACAGATCCCAACTTTACATGATTATACTTATGAATCTTTGTCATTAAGTAAATCATGAAATGTTTATTCTCAGACTCAAGATACCAAATAACTGTACTTCAAGCTAGATTTCCCAGACTATATCTTATTATTGCCGAGTAAAATCCATTACACATGTTAAAGATACACGTCGGAGAAGGAGAAATTATCAAGTCAAACTATTATCCTAATTAAATTATTTATAGTTATTTACATATGTCAGGATTATTGGTTTATCTATCATTTAAAATACCAAAGCTGTACACCCAGGGCATTCCAAACCCAATCACTCATGTGAAATAGCAATTATTATCATGGACACACATAAATTTCATTAGATAAGTATCCTAATGAAACAAACCAGTTAAGTCTTGGTTTTCAAGTCAAGTCAGTATGTATGGCACATTTCCAAAAGGTAATAATCATGAGCAATAAAGGGTTTATAATATACGTAATACAATTTCAATATTAAAAAAATAAATAAATAAAATGATCACATTAACCCCATATGAGTACCCAAATGAAACGGTTCCTTCACTGTAACCCCATCACATGTAATCATTAATTGTTAATCATCAATATTAGTACATGCAATAAACGAAAAGATTAATATTTCATTAAGCAAAGGAAGCAAACCTCATTATTATCTTAAATCATTCCTCCTAATTTGCAATAAAACCAATTGCATGAGTTTGATTCAAGCGTCTATTTGAGCATGTAAGTCAATTCTTAAATTCACTTGGAAAAATAAAATATATTTGAAAATGTCAACCACATATAATAGACTTTGATCATCTAATATCACCCAAGTAAATTGCATATTACGAGTAACTAGTATTTGAGTGTCTTTAGATAATTCAAAACGAAACAATTTCATATTTCTTCCACAATTCAAAAAGTTTTCAAAACAGTACGCCTCGTTATTTCAGTCACCAATAGCAAAAGGATCTGTCTTAAGATTGTTGCATATATTACGTGTATTGCTATTAAAGACAAATAAACCATAACATAAAACATAAAAGTGTAGAGAAATGATACCGTAAATCTTTGAATTGTTGAGACACAAAAACACAAGTAAGGAAAATATTGAGGCCTGTGATGCTCACAGTTTCCTTAAGACAGATTCGTCCTCTCCACGGTGCTTGAGAATCGTGAACGTCTTTCTCCCAGGATACAACAACAACGGATAACCCCGTTAGCACAAACGGGTTATCAAGGCGAACCAAAATCGTGCCTTCCTCTATTACGAAACAGATACACACAAGGTCAAGACTAATGGTGAACAAAGGAGAGGAGTGAGTTATTATTTCTTGGTGTCTATGAAATGAAAGAGTAAGCTCCAATATATAGGGAATTGGAATGGAAAAAACGGTCACAATTAATTAACACAATTAACTTTACTAATGTCTTATGAATTAAAATAAAACCATTAATTAATTTTATTCTTAATTCTCATTAGTAAACATGATGACAAAATCAATTGTCATTCACCACATTTGACCACATTTTCCAACAAACGTATCGGTAGTGGATGCTTGTGTTTTGGACTTCAACCTCATCTCTTCCGTCGTCACCTTAGAACGAACAGTAGGGGAAAGGATCTCTATGTGCTATAATCCCCACAACATTGTCATACTTGTCACTTGACTCATTGAGAGCATAAGTAACAACATCATCATTACTTACGGGAGAGCCAAGACTAGTTCAATATGGTAGTAATGGATTCAATCTTCCTAAAGTAGGCATCCACGGTTAGGTCACCAAGTTGTAGCATCCTTGATTCCCCTTTCAAAGCAAAAGTCTTGGAACGTTTGTTATCAAGAAAGATTTTCTCTATATGATCCCAAGCATCTTTAGCAGTTTTGGGATCCACCATAACAACCTGTTCTTGGAGTGCATCGAAGAAAGTAAAAAAGTCCATGATTTCACAACGGAGTCAGCCTTAATCCAATCAACAATTTTTATAAATACTTGGATAAAAATCATTGAACTTTTTTGTTTGTAGCGCCCTATTTTAAACACACTTTCCATGATTCTAAATGCTGAGCTCATCAGCCAATGCAATCATTGACCCAAAACTGATGATGAATCCACTAACCAGAGGTGCAAGATTTTTAAAAGAAAGTAAAAAAAATTTATCGAGACTAAAAAAATTTATTAGATCGAGTCTCCATATTCTTGAATTCATCTTTGTTAAGAGTTTCAAGACTGCCCTTCAGATGCCACCACAATCCTGTTAAGATGTACAAGCTATATTTGACTAGATTAACGCTATACAAGCTATATAGTTCGAGTTTGACTTTTTGAGGTCAAACAACAAATTCTAACCAAGTAACCGGTGAAGGCGTATCTTAGATTAGTGTATTTATGTAAAATATCTTGATCTTAACAGAGTTAGATTGATCTAACATCAACATATCTCTAGATTTCGAAAGTCCAAACTTTTCTGCTTGCCAAAAGAACTTGATCAATCTATGACCTCAAAACTCAAACTCACAAATAATGCAGTTTGACAATAAAGGTCAGACACCAAAGTTAACTCCTGATATATGTTTCTAGATTACTGGTTTTTGAATTTGCATATTCGAAGAACTATACCATCTTTAACGATCCGAACTGAATGGGTTTGACCATAAAAGTTAAAATATGGTCAGTGGATTCATCATGAGTTTTGGGTCATTGGCTGATGAGCTCAACATGTAGAATCATGGAAAGAGTGTTTAAAATAATAGGGTTACTAGAAACAAGAAAGTTCAACAATCTTTATCCCAGCGTTGATAAAAAAAAAATTATGGCTCTACAAGTGGCAATAATAAGATAATAAGATTCGTACTACAAGTGGCAACTATGTAAGGATGTGTTGAGTTCATTCAGTTTAGACCAGACCAAAAGTACTCAATTTGGCCACTAATCTACCCTCCTATGACCTATCTAATAGTGTCTGCTTTGTTGATATATCTTCAAGGACAGGAGGTCATGGACCTAGCGGTCTTACGGCCTGGGTGGTTTGGTAAACTATTGTATGTTCCTCTACCGAATGAAGATGAGCGTGGAATGATCTTAAGAGCTCTTCCTCGAGAGAAGCCACTAGATGCTGATGTGGATTTGGTTGATCTTTCTTCATTGGTTCGTACTTTGTTCTTTTTATAATTGCTGCTGATCACAAAGATACTACGGAGTAATGCATTAAGTGCAAGTTTATATAATGTTTTTGGTACAATTTTCATATGAGTGAAGCTGCCATGGCTGCTGTTGAAGACAATAAGCGTTTTCTGATTAGGCTGAAATTCTAAGCTTCGACACAATGTTCACGCGGCAACGCGCGGGCATTTGAAACCTTGTATGGTTTAAATATGGGACAGCAAAAAGCCCATAAACAGCAATGTAAACCTATATGTAAAATTCTATCTGAATAAAAATTGAAGAAAAAGAATATTACACTCTTATAACAAATAAAGATCAAATTTGGTTCACTGTCAGCGCTTGCAACAAAAAAAAAATACGGAACAGCCCAAGTTGGATGCAACCCAACTATTTCATGTTAGTGAAAGGACCGATTTATTAGTTAGTCCCTTAAATCACTCGTTTTGTTTTTGTGTAATGATTCGTAAGCTTGTGAGTGTGACAAGTACACCACCTGATTAGTGGCAACTATGTTAGCAGTCATTAAACAACATATATGTTATCCTCCAGGAGAAAACAATCATAATTAATCAAAATCTAAAATTTTTAATAGGATGATAAAAATACAGACTTTCGGCAAATTGTCCACGTGTCGGACAGGTTCAATCCAGTTGACCTGTTTCATCTTTATCTAAATTTTAGACCTGACCCACTAGAAGTAAATTATAACCTAAATCGACCCATTTAGTGGATCGGAACTGCCACACTCTAGATGATACAATATGTTAATCCAACTGAAGTGTGTTAGAAAGCATGAAAGGTTGCATTTTAATGAGTTCACACTTTCAAGGCTTCAAAAAGAAAGTTTGTCACTACCCAGCGTAGTTCTTTGTAGTTGAAAGTGCTAAACACCCACACAATTATAATGTTGCAGTCTCTTTTTCCTCATTGTGTTGGCAGCAGAGGAAGATAACTTTACAAGACTAGCATATGTGTTTCCAGTTTTTATTATATCACATAATTATTCTCCCTGCCAGGTTACAATGTGAGTTCTTATACGTGCGTGTTTCATGCAGTAAATTTCCCGCTCTTGATGCAATCACAAGGTTGGTTGTTTACCTGCTTTGACCAAACCTTGTAAACTTTTTCAGGTAGATATGCAAACTTATACCCAAACATTCTAAAAACGGGGAAATGGAAAAATATTTTGAGACATCACATCATGATACTTAATTTAGGACATCAATAATCACGAAAATAGAATGAATAACAAGACAAGTACTAAACAGAATAACAAAAACAGCAAGTAAAAGTATATTCCTAGCATATGCAGTCAAAGTGTTGTATAGCCCTAATAATAATGTTCCAATTATTTCTATGACTCTTGCTGGAACCATTTTGATCGAAAGAGAATGGTAGATTCATAATCTAGTTTACTTTAGACAAGTAATAAAGGACCATTTTAGTTGGGTTAAATTTTGAGGTCAAACCCATTCAGTTCGGATCGTTAAAGATGGTATTGATGTTATAGATTTAGTTTATGACCACAAGATTGGCTTTTGAGGTGAAACCGTCCTGTTCAAAACATTATAGATCAATGTAACTATGTTAAGATCAAGAAACTTTACATGAATACCCTAATATAAGATACACCTTCACCGGTTACTTGGATAGAATTCGTTGTTTGACCTCAAAAAGTCAAACTCGTACTATAGTACTATTCTATAGCTTGTATATCTTGACGGGAATGTGGTAACATCAGAAGGGCAGTTTTCAAACTTTTTAGGAAAGATGAATTCAAGAATACGGAGACTTAGATCTAATAAGCAAAACTATTCGCACCTGAGTCAGTGGATTCATCATCAGTTTTGGGTCATTGGCTGATGAGCTCAACATGCAGAATCATGGAAAGAGTGTTTAAAATAATAGGGTTACTAGAAACAAGAAAGTATCCCAGCGTTGAAAAAAAAAAAAAAAAAAAAAAAAAAACTTGTGGCTCTCAAGTGGCAATAATAAGATTCGTACTACAAGTGGCAACTATGTCTATATTTATTCCAAAAATTTCAAGGATGTGTTGAAGAACAAACAAATACAAACCTTCCCAAGTGTCAATTCTGGAAAATTGCAGCAATTGGGAACCCCCGCGGTGTGTAAGTTCACAATGCTCGCCCATCATGATTAAAAAAAAATGGAGAAACTTCAAATTGCTTATTATAATACCTCTAAAGCTAGTAGAGAAAGCATAGGTTGAGTAATAAAACACAAGCAATTAAGAACATTAAAAGATTAATAGTAATGTATTACAAGAGAGATAGACATAGACATAATGTATTAGAATGACATAGAAATAGTCTAGCAATATTGGGGGTTCTCGGGTGGAGGCGCATAATAGAAGCCAGGGAATGCAAGGCCTTTGGCTTGAAGTTCCTTAAATTTCTCGGCCTTCTTCTTTCCCATCTCCAGAGTCAACTTATACCTTTTCTTGGCAGCTTCGGAACCCTTGAAATAAATAATAGAATTAACGTTGCGGGCAATTTTCTTGTCATGCTTCCTCTGATCAAAAAAATAGTCATAAGTTTGATAATCTGATTCTGAAAATATTCGAGTAGGTGGAGTAGGAGGAGGGAGCCATTCAAAAGTTGATTTCCCCCATGATTTAGCTGCTTCTGGATTCTCCTTTTTCTTTTCAATAGTTAGGTATAACATGTCGCAGTAGGATTCGTCATACGCCTTGTTGAAACTATTTTCATATTTGTACTTGGTGTCCATCGGCAAACCCTTTCTCTTCAAGATGCTTCTCCACACACTCGCTGCCTCGATTTCATCATCAATTATTAACCTGCGGTTCACTTGCTTCTTCTCTGTCTGCATCTCCTCCTCCTCAGCCAGTTAGTTAGGGTTTCAATTTGGGGCTAAATGAATTTCAACTTTATATTATATCCCCCTTGCCCTGGGCTGGGCTGGGCTGGCCCGGCCTTTTGGAGAAACGTTTTTTAACTTCACTCCCCGCAACAAGTTTTTATCTCGAGATTTCTAATGAAATTTTTACTCAGTTTTGATTTAAACTTTTTTACTATTTCTGTATGTTTTGCTTGTTTTTCATTTTTACTAAAGTTTATTCAGATTTTTGTTAATTTAAGAGTTTAAATTCACGTGTTTGTGTATATGTTTAGGGTTATGGGGTTTTAGATCATGTTATTGTAAGATATTATTATTCTCACTTGTTCAATAAATAATCAATCACGTAATATATATATACAAAGCTACATATAATAAATGGGTTGAGCCCTAATGATAATACTTAGGCCCATAACAATATCCGCTAACAGGCCCCCGCAGTCGGAGCGGGAGTTGGGCGAACGCTGAGGCTAGATCGAAAATCATCAAATAAGGCAAACGGTAGACCTTTGGTCAAAATATCTTCAAACTGATAACGCAATGGAACATGCATAACGTGAACTTGTCCAGCAGCAACTTTATCGCAAACGACGTGAATATCAATCTCTATATGCTTCTTGCCGTTGATGATGCACGAGATTGGAAGAAAGGTAAACAACACTTACATTATCACAGTAGACAAGTGTAGCAGTAGACAACGGGAGGTGAAGCTCCCGTAGCAAATTCTGAACCCATGTTGTCTCGGTATCGACTGGTGTCCGACATGGGCGGCAATTCAACATACCAGCACGCTCCAAAATCTCCAAGGCATACTTCCGTTGGGACAAGAATATCCCTGAGGAATCTCGTACAACAGAAATGCCAAGAAAGTAGTGTAGAGGACCAAGATCAGACATGGAGAACTCCTGACTTAAAGAAGTAATAATGTCCTTCAAAAATGTTGGAGACGATGCTGTCAAAAGAATGTCATCAACATACAATAATAAATAAGCAATGTCAGCACCCTGTCGAAGAATAAATAATGACGAGTCTCACCGGGTATGATAAAAACCAATCCTTGTAGCAAATCCCACAAACGAAACCAGGCCCAAGGAGCCTGTTTGAGACCATAAAGAGACCGCTGAAGAAGACAAACATGATCAGGATTCTGCGGATCCCTAAACCCATATGGCTGATGCATATAAACGGTCTTCGATAAATCTCCATGTAAAAAAGCATTCTTGACATCGAGCTGATGAACAGGCCAATGTCGAGATGCTGCCAAGCTGAGAACAGTACGGATAGTGGCCGGTTTAACAACTTGACTAAAAGTCTCATCACAACTAACACCAATCTGTTGACTATGTCCATTAGCTACAAGACGAGCCTTGTACCGACTAAGAGAACCATCTGCAAAATGTTTGTGCTTAAACCACCGCATAGAGCGAACAATGTTCACATTAGGTGGCCGCGACACAAGAATCCAAGATCTATTTTTAATAAGTGCATTATATTCAGCAAGCATAGCATTTTTCCAATTTAGGTCATTGAAGGCTGTAGAATAAGATTTGGGAATAGGAGATATATGTGACACATGCAAATTAAGACGCTTGATGGGTAACGAGATACCGTCACGAATACGTGTGACCATAGGGTGAGACGGAAGTGGGTTGGGTAAAGACTGATTTGCGGATTGTGGTGACACAGGGGCAGCGGATTGGGTTGAAGCACCAGGTATGGGAGAGATAGCAGGTTGGGTAGAGACCATAGGAGATTGGGTTGGAGACTTAGGTGTGACAGGGGATTGAGTGGTAGTTGGTGTGGTACTAAAGATTGAGGAGCGGACGCGAATATATGGTTCGTCGTCCAAAAACAAATAAGGTGGCGCTTCTGTTGGAGTTACAGAGCCAAAAGGTAACATGTCGAGATATGATGATTTTATTTGCAGCGAGTTCTAAACACCGGATCCTCGATGATTTGAGGGATACCTGAGAAAGACGCAAGGTGAGGAGCGTGGTGCTAATTTGTGAGGGGTATCGAGGTGAGGGTAACAAAGGCAACCAAATACACGTAAGGACGTGTAATCCGGTGGGGTTTTATAGAGTTTGTTATGTGGTGTGTCGTTTTTTATGGCTCTAGAAGGAAGAACGTTAAGCAGATGGGTGCCCATGTAAAGAGCTTCCACCCAAAAGAGGGGGGTAGGTGGGCTTGATCTAGAAGGGTGCGAATTTTGTCATTGATGGTACAGATCATCCGTTCGGATTTTCCATTTTGTTGTGAAGTGCGAAGACAAGAGAAACGCATATGTATTCCATTTTTGTCAAAAAGATGATGAAACGTGTGATTATCGAACTCACCACCATGATCACATTGAAAAGACTTAATTTCAGTTTTAAATTGGGTTTTCACAAAAGCTCGAAATTGGGTAAATTTAGCAAATGTGTCTGATTTATGTCGTAAAGGGTATATCCACACATAATGAGAGAAATGATCTAAAAATAAAACATAATATTTTACTCGGAAGTGGAGAAGTCCACAAATCGGGGTGAACATTGTCAAAAATAGAAGAAACAATTGTATCTGAACTAACAAATGAAAGTCTCACGTGTTTGCCTAGCTGACAAGCATGGCAAACATCGGGAGGATTTGTTTTATTACACGAAATGAAATGATTAGAAATTAAAGACCGCAACACTTCACTTACAGGGTGACCAAGACGTTGGTGCCGCGTATGCTGACTTGTAAGAAAAGCTTGCTGTCACATCGGATGAGAATTTGTTGAGTTGAATAGTCATTCACAGAAAAGCCAAACTCATCAAATTCAATTGTACATTTATCATCACGAATAAATTTACACACAGATATCAAATTTTTTGACAATATTAGGGGTGACAAGAACATGGTTAAGGTGTAATGGGCGATATGGGGTTCGTAAAGTGCTATGACCTGTGTTAGTGATGGGTATGGAGGCACCGTTACTAACAAAGACAGATGGAAAAATACGCTTATTATAAATAGAACTTAAATGTTTTACATTTGAATTTAGATGGTAGGACGCACCTGTGTCCATATTCCAGCTTTCATTTTCAAAGTCTTGCAATGTTAAGGTACTATAGGCCTGTGGTAAAGTCGAAGCTTGTGTCAAATCCCAATCAGTATTATTGAGATGATGTTGTCCCAAAGTATCAAATTGTGAGACATGGGCCTGAACTTGTTGTCCAAGTGAGCTAGACGGCCCATTAACAGGCTTGTTCACACTTATTGCTATTGGAGAATTCCTTTGGTTAGTGTAAGTCTTAGCTGTTTGGGCCAACAAAGCTTTATGGGCTTGAAACAATTGATTATATGCTTGTAAAACCTGTTGGGGGCTCATGGACTGAATAGAGGAAGATGGGGCACGGTGTGTATTTGTACGAGTATCACCAGATGAAGTACCACGTCCAATATTATGTAAAAACTTGCATCTCTCCCCATACCAACATGACCCCTTTGAAAAGCTACGACAAATGGATGGTGAGAAATTAGTTCTAGGATTTGTACCTGACAAACGGGATGAAGATGCAAGCAGGACCGTAGGAGATGAACTTGTGATGCGGTTGGATGTGTTGGTTGTGGACTTTCGGTTCAAGCGTGACTCGGCCAAGGACAACATGGAGCGAACAGTCTCTAGATAGGGAAAGGGTTCTTGATTGAGGATAACATGAGCAACCTGGTCGTACTTATCGCTAAGTCCATGGATGGGATAGGAAACGAGCTCGTCCTCGGACATGTTAGACCCGAGATTATCGAGTTGAGGCAATGGAGTATATCTTCCGAAAGTAAGCATCAACCGTGAGGTCTCCAATATCTAAACTGCGAAATTCACCAACAAGCTCCACAGTTTTCGAGCGTTTGTTGTCTTTGAAGATCTTTTCCAAAAAGTCCCAGGCCTCGCGTGCAGTTTTTGGTTTAACTTTTAACACACGTTCGACTAGTGAATCAGATATGGTGCTATAGATCCAAGAGTGAATGATGGCGTCCACGGTAAGCCATTCATTCGTGGGTGGGGCAAAATGAATTTCAGCTTTATATCCCCCTTGCCTTGGGCTGGCCGGCCTTTTGGAGAAACGTTTTTTAACTTCACTCCCCGCAACAAGTTTTTATTTCGTTTTCCGCGAGTTTATAGGTTACAAACGGAAAAATGATTAAATAAAAATAATAAAAAAATAAAAAATCTCGCGATTTCTAATGAAACTTTTACTCAGTTTATAGCGTATGTTTTTTAAAATTAATATATTTTGTTTTTTAAGAGTTGACATGTCTCAAAATGGATAAAGGAAAATAAACAATTTAAGTTGTCAAAACATTTGAAAAATTATCTCGTTTAAAGAAAAACTTAAAAATAATTTAAGCAAACTACATAATTTAAACTTTAAGAAAACATATACACTTTTTTTTAAATAGTTTAGATTAAAAAACATTTTTTGAAAATTTTTAATTAATTTTTTTCAAAAATAACTTTATCCATTTTTTGACACGTGTCTTGAACCTACGTTTAATTGCAACATTTGAAATGTTTGAAAGTTTTTTTAATGTTAGTTATTAAACTCATTGATTTTAACTAAAGATTTATATACGATCCATAAAATGTTGCTATTATGAATACCCATTTAAATCCTTTTTACCTTCTACACTCTCATTTTCTCTCTATATACAACACAGTCTTTTTTGTTAAATTCTGTTACGTAGTTTTTGTCAATTTAATATTTTTTACTTGTTAAACTATAATTTTTGTTCCGTAATTTTATAATATGAACAAAATTATAAAAAATTCTAATATAAGTAATTGAAAAAGATAACAGGAGTATTACAATCAATTTAGGGGTATTTATATCTCATCCCTTCTAAAAATACATGTTATTATTAGATAAATATCCTCTCAAGTTGTTATACACAATTTGAGTCAAGTTGGACAATTACTACACATTGATCAAAATTTGATGGCTAGTAATTTATACAAAACTTTTGATTTGGATCATTAAATTTTAATCAAAATTTAGTGATTGTCCAACTTGACTCAAGTTGTCTATAACAAACTGAGAGAATCTTCATTCATTTTGAAACTCATTGAAGATGTTTCTCTTTTATTTCCTTTAAGTTGAAGATGTTATTTTAGGACCCATAGACACTTTCTTCACTAAAGATGCTAGTTCTTTTTCTTTTATTTTATCCTTACCGTACGTATTGATGAATTTAAGTTTTACCGTTATTTGGTTTTGATCTCTATTTTATTGTAATTTTAATTTTTATTGCACCATCTCTGCTAAAATAAACTGACCAGCGACATATGGCAATATATTAGTGTCTTCAAAGTACTTTCTCTTAGAGCATAATGTGTGGTAACATGCAACCCATGTTAAACTTTAACATTTGGGCGTTAAAGGCATGTTAACCACACCGCCCTAGTGAGTTAAGGACATGCATTAACACAATGTTAAGGGGATAACGCCATGTTAGAGGCAATTTTTTTTTTTTTCCTGCCCCTTAAATGATGGGTTATTTTTGTAAATTGTTGGTGAGTTAAGGTTTAACTTGAGAATGTTATGATAACGAGTTTTTTTTTACGTGGCGTTGACGTGACATGGTGTTAAGGTTTAACCTTGGTCACCATACCTAGTGCTCTTATGACACACTGCATGACGAAACATAACATATTATAGCTATATTGGTCATGGAAGAAGATCCTCTATACCTTATGACACACAAGTAGGGGTGTTAATCGGGTCGGGTTGGTCGGGTTCGGGTCAAATCGGGTCGGGTCTAGTCGGGTCGGGTCAAGTCGGGTTCGGGTCTGCCCAATTTACAAAATCATATAATTTGATTTCTTAAACTCATGAAGTACCAACGTAAAATATTGCATGAATAAGTAGTACCTTTTGTATAAGAATGCCAATTCTTGAAGGAAAAAGAAAATTTTCAAATCATGAAGTGAAACAAACTGTGAAAGTGTAGAAAGCTTGGTTCTTGGAATGTAAATGACTAATGTTAATATGAGTACATGACTATACGAATCATATTATATCATATATATATATATATATCAGATTATCACAACTAAGTGAACATGGGCTAATTTTAACGAATGGCCTATATGACTAATATACATCATATATCATAGTTGGGACTTGAAAGTTTAAAAAAAAAAAAAAAAAAAAAAAAAAAATCCTAACTCGGGTTAGTCGGGTTGACCCGAACCCGATTAAGCAAAATATTTGAACCCGATACCCGACCCTAGTTCGTACTCGGGTTAATCGGGTTGACCCGATTGACCCGAGTTAGATTTTTGACCCGAGTAACCCGACCCGACTATCCTTATTCGGGTTCGGGTCCGGGTCGGGTCCGGGTCGGGTCGGGATTATTGACACCCCTACACACAAGGGTCACACACATATAGCATGTGAACCCTGAATACTATATATTAAAGTTAATTATAAGAGAAATATTACAGTAAATTGCACGGTTGGTCTCCAAACTCTAACCCGTTTTCGCATTTGGTCTCCCGTTTTAACTTTCTTGCAAACGTGGTACCCTATTGTCCAAACGGTTACCCGTTTGGTCCCTCGAGCCCCGTTATAGATAACACTGGTTAAATGTCTCGTTAAGTGCCTTATGAAGTTACTAAAATGCCCCTTCTTTTTCTCTTATTTAAAAAACACATATAAGGAACAAACACCATGGAGAAACCCACACACATACATGTGCAGCTAACCAAAATCTTTCAAAAAAATTCAAATTCAATACAAACCCAAATCCTAAATCATCAAACCCAACTCATAAAAAAAGAATGTGTGAAACCCAAATCCTAACTTCATACAAGGTTGCTACATAACTGTGATTAGTAGTACTATATGGCACCGTTTGGTTCGTTGTAATCTGACGTAATTGAATGTAATTGTAATATGATTACATTACAAAGACTGTTTGGTTTGCATAATTGATGTAATTGTAATTCGAATTACATTACGTTGCATGTTTTGTTTACACTGTAATTGTAATTCAATCAGTCCAATTACGTCAAGTGAGGGAATTCAGATTACATAGCAAGTTTGATGGAAAGTTTTGAATTACGTTGTAATTCAGTATTTTACAATTTAAAGCGTCAGTATTTATTATTATTTTTATTATTAAATAATAAATAATATTATTATTTAATAATATTAATAAGAATAATAATAATAATATGTTATTATTATTATTATTATTATTATTATTATTAAATAATACTATTATTTATTATTATTATTATTATTATATTATTATATTATTATTATTATTAAAATAATAATATTACTATTATTTATTATTTATATATTATTAAATTATTTATTATTATTATTATTATTATTATTATTATTTATTAAATAATATTAATATTAATTATTATTATTATTATTATTGTTATTATTATTATTATTATTACTATTATTATTATTTTTTTTTAATAAAATTATTATTATTATTATTATTATTATTATTATTATTATTTATTAAATAATATTATTATTTAATAACAATAATAATAAGAATATCATTATTATTAATATTTATTAAATAGTATTATTACTTAATAATAATAATAATAATACTATTATTACTATTATTGTTTATTATTAATATATTATTATGATTATATTATTTATTATTAATATTATTATTATTATTATATTATTTTTATTAATAATTATTATATTATTATTATTTATTAAATAATATTATTATTTAATAATAATAATAACATTTATTATTATTATTATTATTATTATTATTATTATTATTATTATTTATTTTTTATTTTTTTATAAAACATCACTTCATTAGAAAACCAAAAGGAATTACAAGAAATTGGTGGGAAGCCGAGACACTAGTTGGACTCCCTCTACTTTATTATTATTATTGTTATTATTACTATTATTATTATTTTTTATTATTATAAACATCACTTTATTATTATTATTAATATTATTATTATTATTATTATTATTATTATTATTATTATTATTATTATTATTTATTTTATATTATTATTATTATTATTATTATTATTATTATTATTATTATTATTATTTATTTCTTTATTTTTTTTTTATATAAAAACATCACTTTCATTAGAAACAAAACCAATGGATTACAAGAAATTAGTGGGGAGCCTCGAAACAATCTGGGCTCCCACACCTTTAGCAATAGCAAAACTAATCCTACTGAAGATATGAGCAGCCGCGCGCACTCCAATGTCTTGAGTTATAGAGAACTTCCGGATCCGTTTAAGTAAGGTCACCGCGTCAGCCTCAAGTTCTCCTAAGGAGGAAAATGTTTTTGAGAATTACAATTACTCAAATGTAATAAAAAAAACACTACAATTACTCGCAACGTAATTGTAACTAGAATTACAATTACAATTACTCGCAACGTAATTGTTATTATTATTATTAATGTTTTTGAGAATTACAATTACGTTGCGAGTCAACCAAACACAATGACAGATTTCTTCAATTACAATTCCTAACACATTATAATTACAACACATTTCAATTATTTGAATTACAATTCATTCAAATTACAATTCCTTCCAAAGATTACAATTCTTTCAAAAACATTCTGCGAACCGAACACACCCTATGAGTCTAGAATCTGTTAACTAACATTCATTAAATGTGTTTCAGGTGACTGAGAGCGGGAAGCGTCATTTGGTTGCAACAGTAGGCAAGTTCAGTGTTATTTGGGACTTCCAGCAGGTGAAGAACAGCGCACATGAATGCTTCCAAAACCAACAAGGCCTCAAGAGCTGTTACTGTTATAAGCTAATGACCAAAGATAAATCCATCATAGAAAGTCGATTTATGCATGACAAGTATGCTGTTAGCGACTCCCCTGAAACACCGTTGGTAGAGGCAACTCCACAGAAAGTTACCTCCTTTAGCATGTCTGATGGTAAAGGAAAACGTCGCATATAAACTCTGCACATGGTTATCGTCTGCATAGCTGTCAATAATAAACAGATGTAAGGTGGTTTGCTTTGTGTTGATGATATTCTTCTTCTTATTATTTTTTTTATCCTTTTAGCTTTGGATGTTGAATTGTGATTGGTATAGGGCATTGTTTACTCGTTTGTGCAGTTGAACAGAGGGTTTTAGTGGTTTCCTTAATCTGATTTGTGTAAAAGGTTTGTTTCAAATTAACGTATCTAGTTCCACCGGTGTATGAACATGCATGCTTCAGTATGGCCAGTGTAGATTACTAGACTAGACTTATACTTGGGAGTAGGAATTCTGGTCGCAGTTGGTACAGCCCAAGTATGTAACCAGGTTAGACCTGTAAACCATAACACGCAGTATACGCATAACCTTAATATGATTCATGTAACCTGGTATCTAACTGGTTGGTGGGTTGAGCCGTTTCCAAATATTTTGCAAAATGTAAATAGGTCAATTACTTGCCTGAACACCACATGTTTATTGAACGGCTTAGATGGGTCAATCCAGAGCCTGTTTAGACCCGTGAATAACTATTTTTGTTTGGCTCCAGGGTTTGTGTATTTCCGAGCTTTAAATGGTAGAAGGTTAGTGCTAAAAGAATATGTTTGATCAATACAGAATATCAAACAACATAACTCAATGTCCTAATGCAAAAACAATGTGTTTGACCAGTATAGAAAGTCAAACTATCTATTTTTATCAATGGTCAACTACCAGTCCCAACATTTTCTTCCAGCCACTATCTCAATCTATCTTCTTTGACACCAAGAAAAATTAGAAACCCTCATAAAAACAAATTCAAAATCGATTGCGATCATCCTCCTTTGGCTTCTTAGCATTCTATTTATTTCTCCAATCGCTTTCCAACCGTCACCATCACCTTCACCCTCACCTTGTGGTTACCTCATCAATTGTGGTTCCAAAATCAACGTTGAACAAGACGGTTTAACATATTTAAGGGACAAAGGCTAACAACCACATGAAACATAACAACCATAAAGCGGAAAGATATCCTGCCCATACTGACCACCCTGCGTTACTTCCCATATGGCCCGGGCGAACATTGCTACGAGCTTCCTGTGATCAAGGGTGGAAAATTTCTTATTCGTACCACCTATTTGACCTGTTTATCTTTAATGATAGGTTTATTTGAGTTGTATCTTATCTTTCATTGGAAATCACCCGAAGTTTCTCAACAATTACGTTTGCATAATTTTGCCCGATCTAACCTGAAACGTGTTGAAAAATTTACCCATTTTGACATTTTCACTGACCCGTTTGATAATTGGCATGCCATGTTTTGCCCAACGTAACAGACTGTTGTAAAGCAGGTCTTGAAAAACTATTTAAAGCTGGAAATTATTTGATCCTTTTACATTCAACATACCCCAAATATTCCAAAATGTAGCAAATATTCCGATGTAGCAAATATTCCAAAATGAAAACAGGCGGAATTAAAACTACAATTTAGTGAAATAACACGAGAAAAATTCTTATGCAAAGAATCTGCAAAATAGAAGTTCATAATGCAAGGAATATATGCTGATAAAGTACCATATTAATTGGATGGCCTGACATGAAACCGCAACCTTTATGCAGATTCCATTTCGGCTTTCACAATCAGTCCCAATGACCCGTAAACATAGCCTATTTCTAACTGTTGCAACTATTTTGAATGTAATTAGCCCAGATATATCGTGACATCAGAGAGATATTCATCTATGAAAAACTTAACTGTAATCTACTGCTATCGCTGAGCTTCAGTTTGTTCCTTGTTGAAGCTCCAGTGAGACTGTGATTATGTTGTGTTCTAGCTGCTGATATTATGACGAGTTCAAGTGGTAAGTGCTGCAGCTGCACCATCTGCAGATGCAGTTATTTAAGCAAGAATAGTGTGTTATGGTTAATGCAAACGTCTCTTGAGATAAGTTGACATTTAATTGTCATGTTTCCTCTTTGTTATAACTGTTACCGTTGGTTTCTTGGAGGCAATCGGAGCAGACACAACACAAAAGTTTGATAGTCAGATAACAAAAGAAAGTATTCTGATCTTGTTAAGTGACTGAATTGAGATATTACAATAACAATTCACAATCACTAATCATGTTTACCTACTTTGACCAAACCTTGTAAACTTTTTCAGGTAGATATGCAAACATAAACCCAAACATTCTAAAAACGGGGAGAAGGAAAAATATTTTGAGACATCAAATCATGATACTGCACCAATCTAAATGGAGACGAGGAAAGTAGTATTTATAACAGAATAACATGAAGTTGATGATGTCTTATATGCAGCAAACTTTGATGAGCAAATGGCCTTTTTGCGTATAACAAGCTCAAAGGAATGCATAACTAACTACTCTTATCTATCTTCGATTTACTTTTCCCCAACCTCTAAGTTTTTATAAGCGAGGCCAAACCCACACATAAGCAATGCAATAAAAATACAAGCCACCGCTATAATTTTCCCAAATTATATGGCTTTTTATCGATTACAAGACAAACATAGGCTATGTTAGGAGTTGTTTTTTGTAGTTTAGCTTTTATCATCGAGTATTTTATCACTCTGTTCAAATCTCTATAGATCCGTATAACCCTGTTAAGATCTAGAAATTTTAAATGGATACCCTAATCTAAACACGTGTTCACCAGTTACTCGGTTAGAATTTGTTAAGTCAAATTCAAACTACATCATTTATCTAGTCAAATATAGTGAAATAGCTTGTATATCTTGACAGGATTGTGGTGATATCAGAAGGGCAGTCTTCAAACATTTTAACAAAGATGAACTCAAGAATACGGAGACTCAATCTAATAAGCAAACTATCCGCACCTGTCGTCACTGGATTCATCATCAGTTTTGGGTCAATGATTGCATTGGCTGTCAGTTTAGCAATCTGGAGCACTTTATCGGTTTTCTTGCCGCATTGACACTTAGATTATGTATACAAAGGGATCCCAGCTCTATCATAAAGTAGCAAAAAACGAGGCTAAAAAGCACAATAGTAAATGACCAAGAACAAGCCCCTTCTACTTCGCGGGAACAAGATAGCAGACAACAGGACAAATATACTGAAGGTGTACCTTCAGCCTTCAGGTAGCTTGACGGTTAGACAATTGGTCAAAAGGGTATATGACAGTAAGTTTGTTTCTTGGCATGTTATACCGCAACGTTGCAATGGGATGGAATACCAGCGCAGATAATTGGAACAGGCAGAGGAATAGGCGCGATTACATGTCTGTACCCTTTTATGAAGTCACGAATATCAACACTTTGAACAAGACCTTGGTTAATCCAGTCACAGGTAATCTACGGCTATTCTTGCTAAAGATGTTGAAATGCTAGCTAAAGTTATATGTGGACTTGCCTCTTGATTTGTAGCAGTGTCGATATGGGTTAGAAACAAGACCACATCCGCGTATTTATAATTATACAAATAGCATAAAATGTAATTATAGAAATAGCACCAAGAGTGACTGTACTTGTTAACAAGTTGTTCCAACAATTTTCCTTTTAAAATGCTAATCTTACAAAATTAAAAGGCTTTTTACGGTTACAAGACAAATAGTTAGGAGTTGTTTTTGTAGTAAAGCTTTTGTATCTATCATTAAGTATTTGACAAGAAGCTTTTAATCTATCTACTGTATTGGTTTTTATTATAAAATGTCCTAGTGAAAGGCTGATTGAAAAAGCACCGAGACAGTAAGCCATACGATAGCATGCTGAGGGTATAAAGAGTTCATGTCCTCTTTTCAAAAAAGAAGCAACTCGCGGGGAACATCTATCAGCATGAGATTTTGACAGCAGAGGAATAGCAAAAAATATTGAATCGGGCATCTAAAAGTTGGTTTGGGCATTTGGAGAATGATGGAAGTAAGGGTAGCATATATTTGTAGAAGCATTAAAAAGATAAGATTGATGCTTCTACACAAGTCACGATAATTTTTGACCTCATGATAAACATATAAAAATTGAGACGGTTTGTAAACAGAATAGCAAATACAGTATGAATGAGTTCAACTCAAAGTATGGTTAATCTAGTAGTGAGCATGTAAAAAAATTACTAGTGTAGTAGAGAAAGCAAGGCATAAATTTAGTAACGATAACGATGAATGTAATAAAAGAGAGACAAGAAGAAGATTAATAGTTAATAATTACTAATACAGTAGTAGTTAATAAGAGCGAAATTGACAGACGACAGGGGGGCGTCTATTCTTCCTGGTGGTCTCTAGGTACAACTGAGATCTTCTCTCAGCAGCTTGGGAACCATGAGGATAAATAATAGCATTAACACTGCGGGTGATTATGCTCTCATACTTCCTCTCATCAAAAGCAAAACAGTAAGTAAAGGGTGATTTAAATGATGATGTTGCACTAGGTGGAGCAGGAGGAGGGAGCCATTCAAAAGTGGATCTCCCCCATGATTTAGCAGCTTCTGGATACTCCTTTTTCTTTTCAATGGTTAGGTATAACATGTCGCAGTAAGATTCGTCAAAAGGCTTGTCCAAAGTATCAACATATTCGTACTTGGTGTCCAGCGGCAAACCCTTCCTCTTCAAGATGCTTTTCCACACACTCTCTGCCTCATCTTCATCATCGATTACTTCACCACGGTACACCTCTTCTTTCTTTAACTCCTTCATACTAGACGACGACGACCAGGGAGACGAAGCAAACGTTGGAGTGAAATTAAACAAATCATCCATCTCCTCCTCCTCCGCCAATTAATTAATTAGGGTTTCTTTCTTTCAATTCAATTTGTGGAAAAACACGCCTCTCTTTCTCTTTATATCCCCACCCCCTTGGCCCGGGTCGGCCCCTCCAGCCCAACTTTTATTACCAAACTCAACAAGTAATGCAAACATTAATTTGGCTTACAAGGCATTATTTAAAAAGAAATTACATTAAAACTTCTGTAAATTAATACTCGATAAAATTAATAATTTTGTCTAGTCCTAACTTGGGAACAGTACAAATTTTGACCCCAATCGATAAAATAACAAGATAATAATTTCTTGAAACCCTAATGTATATGTATTTGTCCCAACGAAACTAAAAATTAATAATTACTAAAAAAATTCACAATTTTTTCAATGCCATTAACCTCGTAATATCTTTATCTTTACTCTTTATAAAGCATTTAGGACTTTTATTTTTAGAAGTCTTAAAAATTTTAAGCTTACACACTTGCTATTATTAGTAATTTTTGAAATTAAATTTTTAAAAACACAATAATTGCCTATTAAATTATGACATTAAATTGGATGCATGTTACAATAAATTAATTATAACTAATACAATGAATTTAATATTTTTTGCAGTTAAAATTAATAACTTTTTGAATTTGCATATATAATTATATGTCATATTAATTCTTCACAGTCTCACAACATAAACACACAATTTCTAAAAACAATCTTTTATAGAAAATCGTTAAACAAAATTCGACAAAAAAAAGGTAAAATCATAAAATTGTTAAACAACATTCGTCTTCGAACTCGCTGCTTTGCGCGGGTACTATGCTAGTTTATTAGTATACATTCATTAATTTCTTCAATGTCTTTAATTCATAAAATGTTAATTAGAACTTCTTTTTCTAATTTATTTTTCATCTCTAACTAGTATACATTGTAACTAGTATATTGGACATGGAAATTTAAAGGCTATACATGAAACATCTTTAAATTAATAAATTACTAATTTATCGATATAATAATATATCGCTAAATTAATAAAATATATCGGTCCCAATATTATTAATTTACAGAGGTTTTACTTTAGTTGCATTTTTTTGGGTCTTATCGGGTTGACCCGATAACTCAATAAGATAAATAATTAAACTCTAACCCGACCATATAACAATATCGGGTTCGAGACAACTCGACGCTACTGACACCCTTAGTTATAACCCCGTAGTTTGGTTCATTCAATATATTCTATATTTTTTTTTCAAATATCAAATGTCAAGATTCAGGCCATCTAAGGGGAAAAAAAGAAAAGAAAATAAAACGATCTTGCAGTTTCTAATGTAACTTTAACTCAATTTTGATTTATTTTTTCGATTATTTGTATATGTTTTTCTTGTTTTTTATGTTTATTAAGCTTATCCAGACTTTTTGTTAATTTAGGGGTTTACCTTCACGTGTTTGTGTATACTTAGGGTTATTAGCTTTTAATTTATGTTAGACCTCCTCAAACAGTCAAACTCAGTTTGATAGTAGAAATCCAATAAAACAAGTTTGAAGGAGGAGTTGAAGAGCAAACCTTGGCAAGTGTGGATTGCAGCAAGTGGGACCCAATAAACCATGTCTTCAACAACAATATTGAAGATGATAAACAAAAGTATACTCTTGTGGGGGCGAAACCAATGTTTGCAGTAAAGTCCAGCACAGTAGCATACATGAATGATAAACAATATTTGTAGGTTGGTGCTTGATGGTACCACTATGAGATTAGGAGAGGAAAGGAAAAAGTAGGAGACAAATTGGAGAAATTTTCTGTATATTCCAAATGCAAAACAACTTCGAATTTAAACATGCTAGGAATGTGGGTTCATCACCCATGTTCCTTATTTCATGCCACTAATCTAATCATGCATTATCATTCCTAAAATGCAGGAGACTTCTTCAAGTTAACAAAAGTAATAGAATGCAGTAATGAAACGTGGGAACATGCATCCTTGTGAATCAATCTCTATATCTCATAGGCTTCTTGACTTCTCTTACGGGCCTTGTTTGGATTTGAGTTGCCTGATGTTGTGGGCTAGGCGACTGGTCATGTTGGGCCGTATTATCCCCCTCTCCATCAGAATTTGCATTGTCCCCAATGTAATCAAGATCTGGAAATTGCAGCCTGATTGAAGTCAAATTTTCCCACGTAGCCTCTTCGAAACTATGCTTTTACCACTTGACTAAAACCTCGGGATCGCCATTGGAGTCGGTGCGTGAGTTGAGGATTGCTTCTGGTAGAAACGCTAAGTCTTCCTTTGGGTCAAAGGCAGCTAGGTTGCCTTTAGAGTCGGTGATGGTACCATAGGCTGGCTTCAATAAGGAAACATGAAATACTGGGTGGATTTTCGATCCAACAGGGAACGCTAGTTTGTAGGCAACTTCCCCTATCCGCTTGATGACCTGGTAGGGGCCATAAAAGAGTCTTGAAAGCTTGTGGTTGGTACGGCTGTGGACTGAGGTTTGCCTGTACTTATGTAAGCGAAGATAAACAAAGTCACCAACCGCAAAGTGTTTGTCAAGGCGATGTTTGTTGGCTTGTGTAACCATTTTCTGTTTTGACACCTCAATGGAATGCTTCAAGGAACTCATAATTTTCTCATGTTCAAGTAGGGAATTCTTGATGGACCCTGTTGCAGTTGACCCCGGTAGATAGTTATGTATTGACGTGACATCGCGTCCATACAATGCTTTGAAAGGGGACATGTTGATTGATGAGTGATGACTAGTGTTGTAGCAAAACTCAGCCAAATATAACAATATTGCCCATGTTCGCGGCTCATCAAAAACAAATGCACGTAAGTACATTTCAAGGCAATGGTTAACGACTTCGGTTTGGCTGTCCGTTTGTGGATGGTAAGCACTGGAGTGCAATAGTTTGGTGCCCATAAGTTTAAATAACTCCTTCCAAAACCGGCTGAGAAATAATGGGTCTCTGTCCGAGACAATAGTCTTTGGAAGACCGTGTAAACGATAAATCTCATGCATAAATAGTGAAGCTAAGGTAACAGCAGTGGAATTAGGAGGCAATGGCAAAAAGTGTGCATAATTTGAAAGTCGGTCTACGATGACCCAAATGCAGACCTTCCCTTTGGATGGCGGTAACTGTGTGATAAAGTCCATGGAGATGTCATGCCATGGTTGTGATGGCGTTGGGAGCGGCTGAAGGAGACCGTACGGTTTATGATTTGGATGTTTGATAGCTTGGCAAACTGTACAACTCTTAACAAATTGTGCAACATCCTTTTTCAACCCAAACCATATGAAGGTACTAGAGAGCCTTTTAGTCGTTGTGTTGATGCCCGCGTGACTACCGGTGAATGAGGAATGAAATTCTGTAAGGAGTTGGTCGCGAATCTTGGAGATCGGCGGAATAAACAATTTCCCCATAATGAAAACTAACCCATCCCGAAACACATGGTTTGGAAAGACATTCGGGTCGGCTGTGATACTAGCTGCAAATTCCTGGCCTTTTGGGTCGGTGGCAAAGTATGTGCGAATGTCGTCGAGCCATGTTGTAGTGGGGTAGGAGATAGCGAGCATGGAAGGAATATCGACCCGGCTAAGTGCATCAGCCACGGTATTTTCCCGGCCCAGTTTGTATAGGACTTCGAAATCATACCCCAAAAGTTTGGTGACCCACTTCTGTTGTTCTGGTGTTTGGATAGTTTGTGTGAGGATATGTTTCAGGCTATGATGGTCCGTGTATATGCGAAACCGAAGACCCAATAGATATTGACGCCATTTCTTAACGGCCTCCGTGATGGCGTAGAACTCTTTGGTATAGGTGGACTGACCTTGCATGGTTTGGCATAGCTTTTTGCTGAAGAAGGCAATTGGTTTGTTTTCTTGTGATAGAACCGCTCCAATAGCCATTCCGGACGCATCGGTTGTAACATCAAAGGGCTTTGTGAAGTATGGAAGTGCAAGATTAATGAGTTGCTGCATGTTGGTTTTTAACTCTTTGAAGGCGGCATCAGCAGCTTCCTTCCACTTAAAGTCCTTCATCTTCAAAATGTCTGTTAGAGGAGCTGCTATTTGTGCATAATGTGGAACAAACCTGCGGTAGTACCCGGTAAGACCCAAGAATGCCCGTATAGTGGTAAAGGAAGACGGTTGCGGCCATTGTTGGATGGCTGCTATCTTTTCAAACTTTTCGATGATACTCCTTGACCGAAATTGATGACCTATAAACGAGATATCCGTTACCCCAAAAACACATTTAGAAGCCTTCGCATGAAATTGATGTTCTTGTAGCTTGTGAAGTACATAACGAAGGTACGTATAATGTTCTTTGCGGGTACTGCTGTATATCAGTATATCATCAAAAAAAACGAGCGCAAAGTGGCGAAGCACAGGGCGAAATAGATCATTCATGGCGGACTGAAATGTGGAGGGTGCGTTCGTGAGACCGAACGACATCACTAGGAACTCATAATGGCCATCCGTTGTGCGAAATGCGGTCTTGTGGACAACGGTTTGAGCCACGCCGAATTTGATGATTTCCGGAGCGCAAATCGATCTTGGAGAATACTGTTGCACCGTGTAATTCGTCCAGGAGTTCGTCGATTGTTGGGATTGGAAATCTATCTTTGACCGTTACCGTGTTCAAGGCACGGTAGTCCACGCAAAAACGCCAAGAACCATCTTTCTTTTTTACTAGCAAAACAGGGGAGGAAAGGGGCTTTGGCTGGGTCGAATGATACCGTCCTGTAGCATTTCGGTGATGAGTTGCGTCATAATCTGTTTTTGAAAGTGGGGGTAGCGGTATGGTCTAACATTGACGGGATCAGTGGTGAGTAAGGGAATATGGTGGTCGTGGTTCCGAGCTGGTGGAAGAGTGTGTGGAGCTTCGAAAACGGTTTGGAATAGGTCTAATAGTGATGTAATGTTGGGGTCAACAATAGTGTCGGTTGGTTCGGTTATGGGTGGTTTTGGTTCCATGGTGAGGGTATGGATTGATGCAACAAAGTCATGTTTGAGCATAGTGGATAACGAGCTCAAGGAAACTTGTTGGTTTCGGGGTTCACCTCGTAACGTACATTGGTTGCCATCCTGAATGAATGAAATTTGTGGTACCTAAAAATCCGCCGTGATGGTGCCGAGTGCACCCAACCACGAGATACCCAAGACAACATCGGCACCTTCTACTGGAAGCACAAAAAAATAAATTGTAAATTTGGTTTTCGGGAGTTGGAGGGTAACATCTGAGCAATATTCTGAGCAATGGATAAATTGGCCGTTTCCAACCATAACTCGGAACAGTTCCAGCGGTTTGGTAGGGAGATTTAAGTGTTTCGCTATGCGTGGTTGCACAATATTATGGGTACTGCCACAATCGATTAGCACGGTGACTAGGTATGTGTTGATGAAGCCCGTGATCCGTAAGGTTTGGGAGGATGACATACCAAAATATGCGGCTGCGGATAAGGACCACAACTGTGGTGTTGGTGTTTCTTCCTGTCGAACGGGGTCATTTGGAGCCGGTAGGGGTTGGTGGTCGTCGTTATCCACGATGATGAGGAATTGGGGTGGGTTACACTTGTGTCCAGGGATAAATTTTTCTAGGCAACGAAAGCAAAGGCCTTCTTTCCGGCGTTGTTGGAGGGCTTCCGGTGAGAGTTTTGTAAATGGTAACGGTTTTGGTGGGGTGTGAAGTGGGGTTGGTGCTGGTGTGGAATAGGGTTTGTGGGTGGAGGCTGATGGCAGTGTACTGGTGGTTGGGGTTGACGTGGGATTGGTGGATAATATCTTGGGGAAATATGGACTTTTAGGTTTAGGTTGGTGGGTTATTTTGTCTTCCAAGAGTTGGGCCAGGCCACATGCGTCGTGCAATGTTGTGGGTTTAAGGATGGCTAGTTCGGATTGGATCTCCTGTTTAAGGCTCGAGATAAAGCAATTCTTTAGGGTTTGTCGGATAAGCCGGTGACTCGGTTACCCAGTTGTTCGAATTCCGTTTGATACGCGCGAACCGTCGTGATTTGGTGTAATTTCAAGAAGGTTGCTTCGTGGTTTTCGTATGAGGAAGGACCGAAACGGGTTTCAAGCTATCGTTTAAATGCGTCCCAGGATCCAAGGAGATGGTTCTTTGTCTAAGTGTTGGTACCAAGCGAGAGCATCGCCGGTAAAGTAGAATGCGGTTAGTGCGATTCGTTCCTCCGGTGGGATCTGGTAATATGAAGAGAAGCTTTCTGCCTGGAAAATCCAACCGACGGGGTTCATTCCATCGAATGATGGAAGCAGAATTTTTGGTGGTCTTGGGTTGTGTGAGTTTGACGAGGAAGGGGATTCTTTGTGTTTCGGAAAGTTTATGTGTGGAGTCTTGATGGTACCATTGACTCTCAATGAAAGCACCAAATGATGGTACCACTATGAGATTAGGAGAGGAAAGGAAAAAGTAGGAGACAAATTGGAGCAATTTTCTGTATATTCCAAATGCAAAACAACTTCGAATTTAAACATGCTGGGAATGTGGGTTCATCACCCATGTTCCTTATTTCATGCCACTAATCTAATCATGCACTATCATTCCTAAAATGCAGGAGACTTCTTCAAGTTAACAAAAGTAACAGAATGCAGTAATGAAACGTGGGAACATGCAGCCTTGTGAATCAATCTCTATATCTCATAGGCTTCTTGACTTCTCTTACGGGCCTTGTTTGGATTTGAGTTTCCTGATGTTGTGGGCTAGGCGACTGGTCATGTTGGGCTGTATCAGTGCTCATTAAGGGTCATGATTTTTTTATTTTTTTTTGGTAAAGGGCTTTCCACCCTGTAAAATATAAAGGTTCATGAATATAGAACAGGTGCGAAACAACAACAACAATAGGAATAGGATGGATGTATGTAGATAATGATTGAATAAAACAAGAACAAGAGCAAAGTAATTAAACATTAACTAGATAGAGAATAATAATATTTGTTATGACCTCGTTTTTACACAACTTTACCACACGAATACCAAGCTTAGAAGAAGAACACGTTACACATACAATATATGCGTAAAGATTAAGAAAGCAAAGAAAGAAAGATGGTGACAAGAGATGTATATGCGTATGTATGTTTAGAGAGATAAAGGAAAGAAGATGAAAACAATATTTCATAAGAAAAACACACACACACACACACACACTCAAGCACACCCCTCAAATGACATACTTGAGGGGTATTTATAGTAAGAGAGATGATGCCCTAAGGCTTGGCCATGGGCCGTGAGATGGGCTTGGACATGGATTGGGTTACATGAACTTATACAAGGCTAACTTAACTAAACGTCTAACCATTTAGCTTAGCCCAATCCATGAGACCTTTGACTATTCTAGCACGATATCTAACACACGTTACAAAGTTCCTAAATGTGAATGACCATCACTTCTAATAAAAACTATTAAGGCTAACAATATTATTACAAGAAACAGACATAGATATAGTTGAAATAATAATAGTAACATAAATAATAACTTCATTCATAATCAGGCAAAAGGAGCATAAGTGGGCGATATAAGCCAGGGGTATAATGCCTTTAGCTTGAAGTTGCTTAAAGTATTCATCGTTCATCTTGAAAGATTCTTTAGACAAGTAATACCTTTTCCGTCCAGCTTCGGAACAACGAGGATAAAGAATAGCATTAACAGTGATCAGCTTGTCATGCTTCCTCTCATCAAAATTCACATCATAAGTGAAGAAGGATGAGAATTTTTCAGCACTATGTGGAGCAGGAGGAAGGAGCCATTCAAAAGTTGATCTCCCCCATGATTTAGCGGCTTCTGGATTCTTCTTTTTCTCTTCAATGGTTAGGTATGTTGACACCTTATTGTCATTAAAGTCAAAGTTACATAGTATTCAATATGTATTTAGTATAAAGACAATGTCATATGTGTTTATTATATGTAATGGGTCGAGTTAGGTCACTGCATTAGGTCAAGTACAGTTAACCCAAACAAGCAGTTAGGATATTACAGTTATGGTAGTTATTAGTTATTATGGTTATGGCAGTTATGTGTCAAGGGACACAATGGTTAGAAATAACTACCTTAAGTGTTGTTTGGATAAGTATAAATAGGTACTATATAGTTTGAAAACATATAACATTCTAACATCAATAATATTTCAAGTTTGCATATTCTTGTCTCATGTTTACTGTTTCATTGGTTTGCACACAATTGTCTCACATTGAAACACAACCATGGTTCACTACAAACACATCATGCAACATCATAGAGTTGGCTTTAAACCTGGCCAAAACTAGTATCAGAGCCAAGGTTCAGAACCTAGGGAGAAGCCAACATACAGACATGATCAAGGACTACACACTGGAAGATATTTGATGAGAGAGACACCAAGGAGATGGTTTCAATGGAACAGCAAAAAGAAAACCTTATATCCAGAGAGTAAGGAATTACTAGTGAAAAAGGTAAAAGAGATAGAAGCGTATAATGCTTCAAGGGTGTCTGCAAAGTCCAATGATCACAGGAATAAGATTGCTGGTACTCAGAAAGAAAGAAGGGCCATATGTTACAAATGTAGAGAAAGAGGACATGTGTTCTGGACATGTCAAAATAAAAAGAAGATTGTAATGGTTGAAGTGCAATAGGGAACAGAGAAAGCCATGTATCCAGAGAAGGTTCATGTACTTGCAGATTACATGATATAAGGCACTAATGATGAAACTTGGGACAAAGTGTGGTTTGTAAGCAATGCTTACAAACACCACATGTGTCCTACAAGGATGCTATTCAAGAAACTGAATTACAAGTTCAAGATGATTGGGAAAGAAGAGGTTGAGAAGAAATTTATCTTCTCCTATGGAATTGGTGATGCCACTGTGAGAGCAAAAGATAGAGACATGGTGATTTCAAATTTTCAATACACTCTAGAAGTATCCTTGAACATTCTCAGTTATGATCAATTGGAAGAACAGGGATACATAGTAAAGATTATGTGGAAAACTAGAAGGGGGGGGGGGTTGAATAGTTTTGCCAATTAAAACTTCCTTTTAATCTATTTAGATCGACTTATGTCAATCTATTTGGATATGTGTGTTGGATGTTGATAAAAAAGCATATAAAGATAAGTAATGAAAAGATAAGAGTAAGAAGCAAAAAACCACAACGCGAGTATTTATAGTGGTTCGGCTACAAGGACACCTTCCTTGCCCTACTCCACTCCCCGAGTCACCTACTCGGGAGTTCGTAAGCACTACACCAATCTCCTTATGGTGGATAAGCCTTCACAACGTCGCCTACCCTTTTTCCGGTGCTAGGCTAACCACCGGGTTCTTTCACTCCAAGGTGAACCACACCTACACAACGTCGCCTACCATTTATAAGGTACTAGGCTAAGTACCTAGTTCTTTCACTCTAAGGTGAACCACACCTTCATAACGTCGCCTACCTTTTATTAGGTACTAGGCTAAGCACCTAGTTCCATTGCAATGGAGGAACTACTACCACACTACACCAACGACTAATCCCAAAGGAGATGTACTCCTTTACAACATCATCAAGGATATCAATATCCTTGGATCTAATACTAGTCTATCTTTTACATCGAAACAAACCATATCGAATGTACATCTAAGGAACCTTTCACTAATGCCTTTGACTAGATCTACAAGACACCCTTCACTAATGTCTTGTGTCTTCACTTCTAAGCACCTTTCACTAATGCTTCTATTCTTGACTTCTAAGCACCTTTCACTAATGCTTCTAGTCTTGACTTTTAAGCACCTACCACAAGTACTTATGATGTAGACGATAGATACCCTTCACTAATACCTTCGTCTTGACACTTGAGACATATTTCACTAATGTCTTCAACACTACACTTCTTTGAAGAAAGAAAGGAATCATCAACAAGAAGACTTTAGTAGCCTTGATGATAAGGAAGCATGGCAACTCATGGACTTGAGCTTGCTCGACTTCAAAGGTGGTGATCTTGCCTTTAAGAGGAACCTAGAAGATCACAAAAAAACAAAACTACAAACATAGATCTCTTGGATCTAAGGTTAGTGAGATTTTAACTCAAAGGGGAAAGTATGTTATAAACGGGTAAGAAATAATGAAGAAATGACTCACTATTTATAGAAGAAAAAACTCTACTGTTCCCCGGATCCCACGGATCCCTTCTACAAGGGATCCGTCTAGCGTTAAGCTAGGGATCCGTGGGACGCTCCCTTTTACCCATGGGTATTTTGGTTATGGGTCATGGGTCATGGGTTGAACCGTGGATCTTTAGCTAGATACAATGTATCTTTAAAGTGCAATGCACTTGGTCACTTGTGTATGGGTTGATCCATGGGTTATGGATATTATCCATGTATGATATAAGCATTATGTCATGCAATGGGTTATGGGTCAAGCTCTATGGGTCATGGGCTTTGGGTTGTACCCAGCTACATTCAATGTATTTGCACCATGGGTTGTGATACTTAAGTTTCTACCCATTTATATTACCCAATATACTACATACTAGTTATGTGTATATCTTACCCAAATATGTAAACACTAGTTGTTGTACATATGTAATATTAAATCATAAAATCACTTATACTTGTTTTAGTGTTTTATGTGAAAATGTGAATATGTTAGAAACTATTAGTTCAAACCATTTACGTATTTTATTTGTTTCGTTAAAATGATTTTACGTTTGTTATCGACAAAACATTAGAAGATCGTAAAATATAAATAAAAGTTTTTACGCTTTATTTGTATTAAAAATCTCCCCCTTTTTGTTGATGACAAAACATACAATTATTTTAAGGAAAAGCTAAAATTCGTAAAAGTTTGAATTTGTAGTTTTACTTTCTTCTCCCCCTTTTTGTCGAAACAAAAAGAGCATCGAAAGAAAGCAACACATTGTTTTTAAGAAAAACATGTGAAATAAATAAAAAGAAATATAGAGCAAGTAACGGGAAAGGATCTCGTCTTTACTCCCCCTTGACGAGTCCATCCCTATGTAAGGGCGTCAAGAAAGTAATACTAATCTAGTTTGTTTGCAAGTAAGTTTGCAAAAGATTTCATCTCGGTAACGAATGTGCTCCCCCTTGATGATTGCAATTTTGCAAAGGGATGTCACGAAATGTAATCCTAATATTGCAAGTAATTTGCAATGCATTGCTTTGACATAAGGCTCCCCTAGCTTTAGGATGTCAAAGTCTTCATGTGTAAATTGAATAACTACAAAACAAAGGTTAGAAAACAAGTATAATTCACAATTTCCAGCAAATGTGGTCCAAGTTAGTAGAAAATAGTTTTCTGTCTCACGGATCCCACGGTTCCCTCCTAGTAGGGATCCGTCTAGGAAATTCTGAGGGATCCGTATAGCTGATGATTAATTTCAGCAATGGTGATATAACAAGTAATGTTATCACAAAAGTGAGATGTGAATACAACGTAATCATATACTCAGAAATATAACAAGTAGCATGTAATTTCATTTAACAAAACTAGAGTTATGATATACATGACTCAAAAAAAAACTAAGAAAATAAGAAAATACATGACTAGTAATTTCTAGACCAACTATCGCTTGATGCTAGGACACCACTAAAATCTTCTAGCTCAAATTTTGTTTAGGTTTAATCTCTTCGAAACGTTCGAGGAGATGATAGAACATGAAACGTTGGTCTTCTCGTACTTCATGTATCAAACTTTCAACATGTTGACAATGATAGCAATCTTTGTCATGGCTAGGTAGTGGTGGTGGAAGAAATGAAATGGCTTGATGCGAAGGATCAACTGAAGCGGCTTGTGGAGCTTCAAACGATGGAGGGATTGGTGGAGGCACATTTCAGAATGGCTCGACCAAGAATGATGGTGGTGGTAGAGAAGTGTCAACTTCCATATGGTCGGGTGGTTGACTTTGATGATTTCTCATAATCCAAATGGGATTATATGATGGAAACGGCGAAAAGGAAGCCGGAGCTAGTGTTGACTCAACACCTTGATTTTGTACCATATTTCCACCTAATGAGGAGAATGTTATTGACGGAGGCGGATGAGGCGGCCTAGGAGGCAAATCCTCTAAATTGTAGAGGTGTGGTGATGATAGTGGAGATGTAAAGGAGATAGCTTTAGGAACCAATGGTGATGGTTTAGTGGAGATGATATTGTTTGGCCTAGGAGGTATGGTGGTGTTTGGCGTAGGTAGTTTTGTTGGTACTATCCTTTTAGGAATTGGTTTGATTGGTTGAGGAACGATCCTAGCATTTGTTGACTTGACCGGAGATGATTCGGTTGAAGAGATTTCGTGTATAACACGAGCCTTTTTCTTGGGTGGTTCTTTGGTGGATAAGTTACTACTTGGAGTTTTTCTCATGATGAGATGACTTCAAGAGGTTTGTAAGGGTTTCTAAAGTGCTGAAAGTTAGGATGAAGGTGATGACTATGGAAGTCCTAACAATGTGGTTTATAAAGCAAGAGGTTTGGCAAGTGCATTTAAGCCTTAAGCCATTAAGATTTATTGGAATGTGATGATTAACATGCACAAGAGTCAACTTCAGAGTTTGTATTGATCTAGGAGCTCATTTAAGATGAGATGGAGTGTTTGAGTTAGAAAGATGAGTTGAAATGATTGTTTTAGCAAGATTTGACATATACTGTCATCCGGATCCCACGGTTCGTTCCTCAGAGGGATCCGTCTAGGCTAATCCTAGGGATCCGGCTCTCAGCAGCTATGAAAGAGTGGAAATGATGTTTCTAAGATCTAAGATCTATATCATCTTGAGTGTTTCAGTCCTCCTAAGTGTCTTAAATGAAGGGGTGCTTAAATACTTGAAGGTAATGAGTGATGTAGCTAATGATTGTCTTTTATGGAAGGATTTGGAACTTTCATGAGTACCAATGGATGAGCAAGGATGACACTAAAGATGAGAGTGTCAATTGAAGCTAAATGATCCTAGAGATCAGGTTTGTGACTTAGGATAGTGTTTTGGAAAATATCCTAGAGGCTTTGAGATGGGAAAGCTAGAATTTGATCAACATTGATTAATTTTGAGGTAAGGATGATTTATAATCAATTTTGCCATAATCGAAAGATTTCTAAGACTAGATGTTAGGGATCAAGTGAAAAATGAAGTGTGAGTTTAAGAGCGGAAGAGTAATGGATTAAAATGAAACGATAGATCTACAAGCGTTTTAGAGTGTGATCTAGGTGAGTAGGAAGGATCTACCTATCTTGATAAGGACTTAATTTGCCTTAAGACACTATGTTTAGCTTAGTGTGAGGTGTTCTAAGGATATGTTTGAAATACAATGCTTGCAATTGCATTTTCTGTTTGCCGGATCCCACGGTTCCCTAAGTGTAGGGATCCGTCTAGCACAAACATTGGGATCCGTCCATCTGCTCAGCAGAACCTTTACTAAAGGTATGCAATGATCTTGACAATGCATTATATTACAAGGTTAGTTTAAAGGGGTAACACTAAGATATCAAATGTAAGATATTTTATTTTATGAAGGAAATAGGATTACATTGATAAAGCATGAGTGCAAGAGGATTGATCCTATTTGAAATACTACTAGGTTCCTTAAGTGTTTTCACTAGGAGGATCATTACGTGATTGATGAGTGTTGGTGGAATCAAGAATAAAGAAAGTCTTCATGAGAGATATGTTTAGCGGTTCCATCATCTTGTTCACAAGTACGTACAATGGACTTTGAAATTGAGGATGGAAGTGCATAACGTTATGATAGAGGCGCGTCGAGAACATTCCATAAGGGATGAGTTTATTTTTGGAGCCTTGAAGATTTGCAATTCACCTTGCGAAGAAGTAGGCGAGATTGTATGGTTGTTGTGTTAGCAAATAGTACAACATGTGAGCACAACAAGCGGGAAGGATTTCTCGATTTCCCCTAAGACTCTAAACATTCTCACGTAGGATGAGTGCAAGAGGCTTGTACTCTTCTCGGATGTCCCGTGTAAAAATAATGTTTGGATCGGAGTAATATGGTCGAGGTTTGCATATTATGCGATTTAAATCTTCCGGGGAGGGTATGTGTGAACAGTATGGACTATTTTCTTCACGAAAGTTGAAGAGAGAATCAAGAAACCAATCTTCGGTGAACGCACATTGTCCATGATTTGGAAGCCGGAGGATGTGAGCAAAATGCCCAAGGGTTAAAGTAAACTTTTGGTTTTTGATATAAAACCAAAGAGATAGTGAGCGATCCTCGTTACGAACGAGTTCAACTTGACGGAAGAATTCCATTATGAACCTTGGACATATCTTCTCGTTGATTTCAAGAAGACATTCTAGGCCTATGGCTCGGAAGGAGGTATTGATACCTTCTTCGAATTGTAGAGAGGTGTCTACAATACGTCCTTCGTGGAAGTGACGGTTTTCGATATTATTGAACCCACGGACATGATTGCCAGGTGTGTTGGGTTCAAGGGAGATGTTCGGAGTGTAGACGCTAGTGAGTGAAAAATCAAACTCATATTCATGCGTCATAGTTGAACCTATAGAAGTGATGAGTTAATAAAAGGTGATGTTTGTGGTCAACCTATGATTATCTAACGTTTTTATTAGATTTTTATTAAAAATGGTTTTTAACAAGAAAGACACTTAACTCACTTATGGTTTTGACATACTAGTGGAGAATTACTTTTAGAAGAAAAGAGGTTTTTAATTTGCATGAAAAACTATTCTTCGGTAGGACGGATCCCACGGTTCCTTTTCAAAAGGGATCCGGCTAGTGTATCTTCCGGGATCCATAGATCTGTGTTGAGAAATAGTTTTGATAAAAATATAGGTTTTACAATTTTATACCACGGTATGTGTTTTATCCTACATTTTCTTTTAGCATGCATACATGACTTCTAATGTATCACGAAAGACAAAAGAACATATAAATCAAAAGAAACAACAAACACATTATAATAATAGCCTAGATAGCTAGGTTATTAGTAATATTTCATTTCACTGCTAAGGATGATACAAAGGATTAGGTATATAATCCCAATGTAGATTAACAACACAAAGTAAATGTCTCCGTATGTGAACTTCATCATAGGGAACACAAGTGCGATGAGCACGAGGGCGATGTAAACCATATTGAAGACAATCCTTCTTGGTTTTGTTTGAGATGAAATGGAGAGGAAGATGAAGTTTTGAATGAGAGGAAATTTTTGAAATTGGAAGATTTGAAAAAGTGGGGATTTGATGGTGTGATTGACGGACGATTTATAAATAGGGAAGAATGAATTTTTGAAATTTGTGTTTTGTTTTATTATGGGATTAAAAGAAATGAAAATAAGTTTTATATACCGCGACTTTAGATGAAAGAGTGACACGTATGTGAGAAAAATACTTCCTAATGAAGCTTCATGTAATACATGTATATGCACAAAAGATAATCATATAAATACCTAAATAGGTATAGTTAATTATCAAGCAAAATAAAAAAGGAAATCATACCTCTAGCTCACTCCTTTGCATTTAAGATACCTTCTTAAGGAAGGTATTCTTGTTACCAAGCGATTCCTATAGCTTGGTGGGTATGAGCTTTGACTAATCAACATGACAAAGAAGATTAGTGCAATTAAATGAAACAAGTAAATAAGAAAAAAATGTTGTTATCAAATTAATATCCAAACATATAGTTTTAAAAGACATGGTGTTTGTTTTTATGAAAAAAAAAACTTTCTTTGTAGTTTTCAATTAACCATGGATCGTATCAAGTTTTTAAAGTACAATATACTTCAAGAAACTTGGTAACGAAGCTCTGATGCCAATTGTGGAAAACTAGAGGGGGTTGAATAGTTTTGCCAATTAAAACTTCCTTTTAATCTATTTAGATCGACTTATGTCAATCTATTAGGATATGTGTGTTGGATGTTGATAAAAAAGCATATAAAGATAAGTAATGAAAAGATAAGAGTAAGAAGCACAAAACCACAACGCGAGTATTTATAGTAAATTGGCTACAAGGACACCTTCCTTGCCCTACTCCACTCCCCGAGTCACCTACTCGAGAGTTCGTAATCACTACACCAATCTCATTATGGCGGAGAAGCCTTCACAACGTCGCCTACCATTTTTCCGGTGCTAGGCTAACCACCGGGTTCTTTCATTCCAAGGTGAAACACACCTACACAAAATCGCCTACCCTTTATAAGCTACTAGGATAAGTACCTAGTTCTTTCACTCCAAGGTGAACTACACCTTCATAACGTCGCCTACCCTTTATTAGGTACTAGGCTAAGCACCTAGTTCCATTGCAATGGAGGAACTACTACCACACTACACCAACGACCAATCCCAAAGGAGATGTACTCCTTGACAACATCATCAAGGATATCAATATCCTTGGATCTAATAGTAGTCTATCTTGTACATCGAAAAATACCATATCGAATGTACATCTAAGGAACCTTTCACTAATGCCTTTGACTAGATCTACAAGACACCCTTCACTAATGTCTTGTGTCTTCACTTCTAAGCACCTTTCACTAATGCTTCTAGTCTTGACTTCTAAGCACCTTTCACTAATGCTTCTAGTCTTGACTTCTAAGCACCTACCACAAGTGCTTATGATGTAGACGATAGATACCCTTCACTAATACCTTCGTCTTGACACTTGAGACATCTTTCACTTATGTCTTCAACACTACACTTCTTTGAAGACAGAAAGGAATCATCAACAAGAATACTTTAGTAGCCTTGATGATGAGGAAGCATGGCAACTCATGGACTTGAGCTTGCTCGACTTCAAAGGTGGTGATCTTGCCTTTAAGAGGAACCTAGAAGATCACACAAAAACAAAACTACAAACATAGATCTCTTGGATCTAAGGTTAGTGAGATTTTAACTCAGAGGGGAAAGTATGTTAGAAAGGGGGTAAGAAATAATGAAGAAATGGCTCACTATTTATAGAAGAAAAAACTCTACTGTTCCCCGGATCCCACGGATCCCTTCCACAAGGGATCCGTCTAGCGTTAAGCTAGGGATCCGTGGGACGCTCCCTTTTACCCATGGGTATTTTGGTTATGGGTCATGGGTCATGGGTCATGGGTTAAACCATGGATCTTTAGCTAGATACAATGTATCTTTAAAGTGCAATGCACTTGGTCACTTGGGTATGGGTTGATCCATGGGTTATGGATATTATCCATGTATGATATAAGCATGATGTCATGTAATGGGTTATGGGTCAAGCTCCATGGGTCATGGGCTTTGGGTTGTACCCAACTACATTCAATGTATTTGCCCAATGGGTTGTGATACTTAAGTTTCTACCCATTTATATTACCCAATATACTACATACTAGTTATGTGTATATCTTACCCAAATATTTAAACACTAGTTGTTGTACATATGTAATATTAAATCATAAAATCACTTATACTTGTTTTAGTGTTTTATGTGAAAATGTGAATATGTTAGAAACTATTAGTTCAAACCATTTACGTATTTTATTTGTTTCGTTAAAATGATTTTACGTTTGTTTTCGACAAAACATTAGAAGATCGTAAAATATAAATAAATGTTTTTATGGTTTATTTGTATTAACAGATTAATGACAACTGTTGGAATCACTCCTAAACATTAATTCAAGTGTCAGTGATTCACATGTAATAGTTAGCTTATTATGGCCTTTATGTTTGTTATTAAGCTTAGGCTTATGTAGAAGCCCCATAAGCCTAGGCCCAAGCCTAATAAGGAAAGGATGGGAACTTGGTGTGTTGCCCTAGTTCCCTCCTATAAATACTCTTGTAAACCTTCTATTGAAGGTTGGTTGTTCAATTCACATTTCACTCTTACGCATAACGCTTCTTTATATCCATACGCGTGTGTGTGTGTGTGTGTTGTTCATCCGATCACTTCTCTTCTCTATTTCTTATATTGATGCTTGTGTTACTAATATGGGAACCTAACAGTGGTATCATTCGCCAAATAGTTGGGTGAAAAGGTTTTGTTTTTGAAGTTATTTTTGTTCTACGCGTAAAAAACTCATTTTTTACACTTTCTAATCCAAGATTCTTGTACTTTCAACGTTATTTGGTGTTAAAATATCTGTTTTTGGCAAAAAGTTTCAAACTTTACGTGTATTTCATTGATTTTGAGCTTGGTTTTATACGCGTGTTCATGTTATGCGTAAGGTGTTTTGAAGTTTTGGATCATCAAGTTTCACACTTTTGTGTTATTTTGGTGATATTGAAGCTGTTTCATCACAAAAATCTTGCTTGGAAACATCTTTGGGTAGAAAATCAATATTGGTTGCTTTCTACGCGTAAGAAAACCCTATTCTTACGCGTAACTCATCCGTGGTTTGATCTTCAGTTCTCGTGGTTTACTCAGTGTTTTCTTGCTTGGATAAGCCTGAAAACACTTTGACTTTGGATATCATTTGCACTGTGATAGTGTAAAAGATCTTTTGGGCAAAACCCTAATCTTACGCATAAGCGTAAACTTATGCGTAGAACTCATTACGCATAAGATTTGTCTTACGCCTAAGCTCTGTCTTACGCATAAGCTAATCCTACGCCTAAGTTTTCTACGCTTAACTTTCCGTTTACGCATAACTTTAGTGTTTCTTAATTCTTATGCGTAAGCTACTCCTACGCGTAAATATCACTTTTACGCGTAAGTTTGGTGTTTTTACGCTTAAGTGTTACTTTGCCTACACTTGGTTTCTACGCCTAAGGATACTTCATCAACAAAGTTTCATTCGACTACAAAGATCCATTTAACAACACAATTTTTCAACATGTCACAACCACCATACTCTAGCTATTTTCCTTACACTTATAATCAACAACAACAACTAAGTCCACAACATCAACAATTTAATCAACAACAACAAATTTATCAACAACAATTTAATCAACAACATACTCCACAAATGGTTCAACCACCACCTAGTCTTCAAGTACAACCTTACACAAACTTCTACAATCAACATCCATCTAGGAGTACTATGAAGGAACCGACATGGTTTGGCAAGATGTGTGAAGCCTTAAGTAGCCAACAATCAATTCATGAAGCTGGCTCACTTGATAGACCTCCAATGCTCACTCCCGGTAATTATGATCAATGGGTAATAAGGTTCTTTAGGTTTTGTGATCTAAAGAAGCCACATGGAAAGTTCTTAAAGAAGGTCATTATGGAAGGTCCATTTCAAATGCCTACTGTTGTCACACCCGCATATCCTAATGCCAATCCACCAAGAGATGCTGTCACCAACATTGCAACTATCTCAGACCTCACGGCTGATGAACTTCTACATTTTGAAGCCGATGAACTAGCAATGCAATAAATCCTTTTGGGATTACCCAATCCGATCCTTCGAAGTGTTGATGCTCAAAAGACAGCTAAAGCAATGTGGGAACATATTCATCTTCTTATGGTAGGCACCACACTCAATCAGGAAGACATGAAATCCAAAATCTACTTGGCTTATGAACACTTCATGATTGAACCAGGAGAGACATTAGAATCATATCATCATCACTTCTCAGACATCATCAATGATTTGGACAAAAACAATATCATCATGCCATGAATTGCTGTCAACACTAAGTTCCTAAGTAGTCTTGGTCCGGAATGGGAGAAGTATGTCATTGTTTCTCCGTCAAGCTAAGAATCTTCATCATGCTACATACGGATTGTTGTATGACTATTTGAAGCCTCACCAAAAAGAAGTTGACAAAGAAAGGGCTATCCGTGGACTCCCGGCTCCACAGTCACTTCCAAACAATCAACAACTTGCTTTGTGGGCTCAAACTAGTGTTCCTCCTCAACCCGCTCCTCAACCAACTACAACAATTACACCATATAATCCGTCACAGCAACAATCTCAAGAAACTCAATTGGTTCCATACAACAACAACACTGATCAAGCACTTTATAGTGAATCAAATGAGGATACAGAAGCTTTTGATGCTCTGCCGCAAGGATTTGTCATGATTGCTAGAGCCTTCGGCCGATATTCCAACAAATTCAACAATCGCATTCGTACCTCATCCAACACAAGGAATCAGGCCGTGGTTAACAATGGAAGAGTTGAAGTTCAGAATCGTGGTAATTTTCGTCAGATGGGAGGTGGTCCAGGGTTTAATGCTATGGGAAGGAATAACATGGGTGCTCCGCAACAACAAAGGGCTCAAGTGGTTGAACATGGGAATACTCATAATGGGATTAATGGTCTTCGTTGTTATAACTGTAATGAGAAGGGTCATCTGGCTAATGCATGCCCTAAGCCGAGGACAAGCGGCAATGCTTATTTCAAAGAGGCTTTGCTCTTGGCTCTCAAGGATGAAGCTGGTAGAACTCTTACCAACAAGGAACAGAGCTTTATGGCGCGCATGCGATTCTGATGATGATATGGAGGACTTGCAAGCTAATGCAGCAGCGATGTTGATGGCACAAATGCAAGCTCTACACATGAGTGACACAGCCCGTGTATGACACACTGATGGCTTCTCTCAGTGTATCGGAACAAAATACACTTATTCATGATCGATCTCTCCGCCAATTTCTCCCATCCGCAAAGGATCAGAGAGTTCAAAATGAGCCATCTACATCTCATTCCGATGATTATCAAATAGATCCCGTAGTTATATTTGACGATCAAGATAACCTTATGGTCAATATTGATAATCAAGTCGACTCCGTGGTTATATTTGAGGATCTAAATAATGATCATGTTGAGACTCACGTTGAACAAAATGAGCTTTTGTCTAATAGAGAAATTGAGCTCCTGACCTTAATTAAAGACCAAGAATCTCGGTTGGAAATTTGCACGAAATTAATGGATAAAAATGCACTGTTAACTAGGGATAACGAATGCTTAATCAGACAAATCAACGTTTTTAAAAATCAAGAAAAACGGGAACAAGGTTTTGAAGTCGCTTTTGCTAAATCTCATCAAAATGAAAAATCATTAGAACGACAGATACGTGATCTAGCCGCATCCAAGAATGCTTTGTTGTCTCAAATAGAACAACGGGAACAAGGACATTCAGAACTTGTCTCTCAACGACATTGAAGATCTGTATCTTGCCAAGGTACAGGGAAGAATGAGACAATTCTCGACTGAAAGTCAACGTGAATACATCAAGTCCTTGCTCATCTTCATCGTGAAGCATAGTGATCCGAACGGCGTCGAAGATTTACAGCTTGCAGTTTAATCATATCAGACCCATGTCAACTTCACCAGACCTCAGCTAGAACTTCCCGACATCAACCAGCTTCCACAATACACTCTCGTCAGCAAACCATTCGGAGTAGTTTACCGTAGTGAACTACAACGCAAGCTGATGGCGTGTAGGAGATCTTCACAAGTTTAGGGATCACACATTGAAGAAGGTCAGGGATGGCTTGGCTTATAGGTTGAAAGCGATACATGAAGGCATTGGGTCTCCAAAGCGATGGAATTCTCAGGGGCGGCCGGGATGTTAAGAGGATTATCACTAGGATCGATGAAAGGTTGTACAGAATGGACCCGATTCGAGAACTCTAGAGAGCTTCGTAGGTGGTCGTCCCAGGATTATTCTCACAGGCTATCAACGCCCTGTTCGCATTCCTGGAAAGATTGATGGACTACCTGGTACCCCTTAAACTATTTCTATTTCATATTAATTTAGATGTGTGATTTTATAATGGCTATGGCTTGTGCACACATAACAGTGTACAACCCGCACTTGTAATGAAAGGACCGTCACGCTTGAGTGCCACAATCCTATAAAAAAGCAAAGCTTATTACTTTTGAGTAAAACTTATCAAAACTTTCATTTTTTCAAAGTTTTGCTCAAAAGAACAAGTACTTCCCCTTATGATTTTCAAAACCTCAAAAGTTTATATCACTTGTTGAGGGGGAGTATTTGATCAAAAACTTTGTTCATAAATTGTTCTTTGTGTAATCTTCCCACAAAACTCAAAATGGTCATATTTATTCTCAACATTTCATCAAAAATAACATTTATATGCCATTTTTGAGGGGGAGAAAAATTATGTGATAAGAAATATGTTGTGTTTTGCTATTGAATCCTCGTGTGAAAAGACTTCAACCCATGAATTGAGAGAGATCTGACAGTCATACATTGAACAGATTTGTCTTCCAAGACTTATCCAAGTAAATTGTACCCATTCGAGAAGCTCTTGATAGATATGAACTTTGACGGGTTTGACAACCTCTCGGGGTTGTCCACATCTTCAAGGTAGTTATTAGAGCTAGTTGTCACCTAAAAGCGGACAATGTATCTCTTTAACTATGCAACGTAATCGTGCCTTGCAAGGAATTGTCTATCTTGAGTTAATCAATTCAAAAAGTGAGCGCTCTTTCCTCACTGTGCAGATTTCTGTCAAAATTCTTAAGCACATGTGGAGGGGGAGTATTTCTGAAAATCTAAAACTCTTGAAGTGTTCAAACATGTTTTTCATTTACAAACACTTTGGGAGATTTTCAAGAAAATGGTTTTATGGCAACATAGGTTAGTCATGGAGTTATAAGGTGACTAAGGTTAGGAATAACCTTCCTATGATCCGCCAGAGCCGGAGGGATCTACCCAAGGACACCACCAATAGTTAGAATTAGAAGTCCTTAGGTTTGATCATAAAAAAGGAGAAAATGAGAATCGGAGTAAAAAGGAGTTGAAGAATTAAAAAGAAAAGCAAAGAAAAGGGTTAAAAGAAATAGCCCTCCAGATTATTCAAGTTAGGGCAGACATCGGGTTCAATTCATATGCTACTGGTTGTCACTAGATGACACCGGTATTGAAGATTAAAAGTCGTCATGGACCCAGTGACGCATGCACTAAACCTTCTTAGCCACTCAAGTTTCTCTCAAAAGAAGCTTGTTTCATTCTCACAGGGAACCCTACGGAAACTATCGGCTTTCTCTTAGAGATTGCGGGTATTGAAGAAGGAGACCCTCTCCCTAGTCTCCGCTCAGGAAAACCAAAGCACACTATTGAGTCTAGAGCCACGAGATTCATCAAAAGATCTCTTAGGTACACTTGACATTTTATCGCTTGTCGTTCAACAATAAGAACGCAAGTGATCCCTTATCGTGTCCTTCACAGATCTTAGCAATCTATCGAGAACATTTATGAGAGGTTCACAATTGTGATCCTCAGTGATTGAATGGAAACTCCTGCCAGGGTCAACATCAAACAACCCTGACAGCAGGTCACTTCGGTAACTCCTCATGGATTACGCTTAGTGTGTCTCAAACGGTCTACAGTCGTGAGGTGATGCTTCGGTGTACCTCAGCGACTCATCTGAACTGTAGATGTACTTTGGTACATCGTGTTATCTCACTTGAGGGACTCCAGTTCAGGAACGGCCTTTGTGAGAATTAGAGTTGTGTTTTTACACTATGCTGTTAACACTCTCGAAGTTCGAACTTGTAAGTGCCAGAATCCGCTTATTACTAACCTTTCTTATGTTTTCTTCTTATGGAAGCTCTGGAGCGGACTGATCGTGCAGATTCTTCACATGCTCATACAACCATCATCACTAATGGAAGTTCTCTCAAAAGGCAACACAAAAGTCAGAATGATTCTTCGTCAAGTCAAAGAATCTACAAAGTTTAAAGACTAAAGAGAACTTCATCGCGATCTGAAATCCAACGTTAAAGAGCGTGTGAGCATGTTGGAGAAAGTCGTGGAGACACTGGAGCAACGAAGCGACACGATGCAAGACAACAACAACATACTATCACTACCATTACAAAGAACAAATATCAAAGAACAAAGTAAATGATGACGTCAAAGCAGAACACTTCAAAGGAAACAATTTCTCTACACTGGGGAGATTGTTCGAATCAAGACACTTCTTCTCACAAGAAAGAAGAATGTCAGAAGACGTCAAAGCTACTATTACATCAGCACCTACATCGTTTATCACTCTTTCATTCATCACCAACACCTAGGGGGAGATTGTTGGAATCACTCCTAAACATTAATTCAAGTGTTAGTGATTCACATGTAATAGTTAGCTTATTATGGCGTTTATGTTTGTTATTAAGCTTAGGCTTATGTAGAAGGCCCATAAGCCTAGGCCCAAGCCTAATAAGGAAAGGATGGGAACTTGGTGTGTTGCCCTAGTTCCCTCCTATAAATACTCTTGTAAACCTTCTATTGAAGGTTAGTTGTTCAATTCACATTTCACTCTTACGCATAACCTTTCACATATTCATAACGTGTGTGTGTGTGTTGTTCATCCGATCACTTCTCCTCTCTATTTCTTATATTGATGCTTGTGTTACTAATATGGGAACCTAACAACAACAAAGTTAGTCTACACTACATGTATGAAGAAAAGAAGCATGGGACAGAGATTTCACAAGAAAAAGAGACAAATAAAGAAGTTTGTGGATCAAAAGAAGTTGTTTCTGAACACAACAAATTTCTGGAAGAACACTTTGAGTCTCTGGATCCTTAAGATGAATGCTCACTGGTGAATGGTTTGGAAGATCTAAGTTGGGACATAAATGATACACAAGATTATGTAAATGAAGAGTATATAAGTTGGAATGGGTCGCTTTATGCATTAAAGGAAAACTCATTTGCAAGACTCTTATCATTTATGAATCTGCTAAAGAAGGACAACTTAGTGTACAAACATTGGGAGATTTATAGTAAGAAATATGTGGAGATGTTGAAGTGGTTTTATTTAGTTTATCATAATTATGATATGCTAGATAACATACCACCAGTTATAGGGGTAATAGAAATAAACTTGCTTAGTTTGCATAAAATAGTTGATAGTCTTGGAGGTTATCTATGTATCACACTTGGTGATAAATGGAAGACCATTGCAAATTTACAAGGACTGACATATAAAGAAGAAGAAGCAGCAAAAGGTTGCTACAGAAGGTTGATTGACATGATACAAGTGTACTATGAAACTGCAAAAATACCCTTGTATGAGAAGCCTAAGAATGAAGTGGTTAAGAGCACTGGGACTGCAGATGTAAAAGATCCACAAGGCAACAACAAGGATGATGCAGTAAGAGATGAGTCACAGAATGAAGACATGGACAACAAAACAAAGTTTAGAGTCAGGATAGAGAGCAATATGGAAAAAGAAGCACAAGAAGCAAGCAGTACATATAGCAATGATTTTGATATCAGTGTTTGAAGATCAACAAGAACATCACTCAAGGAATCAGTTTGACATTAATGAATTAGGGGGGAGATGTTGACTCCTTAATGTCATTAAAGTCTAGTATTCAATATGTATTTAGTATAAAGACAATGTCATATGTGTTTATTATATGTAATGGGTCGAATTAGTTCACTACATTGGGTCAAGTACAGTTAATCCAAACAAGCAGTTAGGATATTACAGTTATGGTAGTTATTAGTTATTATGGTTATGGCAGTTATGTGTCAAGGGGCACAATGGTTAGAACCTTAAGTGTCGTTTAGACAAGTATAAATAGGTACTATATAGTCTGCAAACACATAACATTATAACATCAATAATATTTCAAGTTTGCATCTTCTTGTCCCATTTTTACTGTTACATTGATTTGCATACAATTGTCTCACATTGAAACACAACCATGGTTCACTACAAACACATCATGCAACATCATAGAGTTGGCTTTAAACCTGGGCAAAAAGGTATAACATGTCGTAGTAGGATTCGTCAAACGCCTTGTCCAAAGTATCAACATATTCGTACTTGGTGTCCTACGAAAAACCTTTTCTTTTCAAGATGCTTTTCCACAAACTCTCTGCCTCATCTTCATCATCGATTGCTTCACCATAGTACACATGCCGCTTCTTCTCCTTCTCTTCTTCTTCTGTTTTGAACTCTTTCATATTAGACGAATACGACCAAGCCGACGATTGATTAAACGATTGAATAGAGAACATCTCCGACAATTTTTTAGGGTTTCTCTCTTCTTCTTTTTTAAACTCCTAGGATGGATTATTAAACAATGAAAGAGAAAACATGGTACTCTCCGACAACTTTTTAGGGTTTCTTTCTTTCAATTTGGGAGAAACCTTTGTAATTTTTTCTTTACCTTATATACAACAACAACTATAACAATCCCCCAATGGCCAGGCCTTTTCTACATAAAAGATTTGATACAAGCAAAACCCTTAGCGTGTAATAATTGTAACCTAGAAACCCATAAAATTTCTTGTTTCTCCAGATCCTATGGTGGACACGATTTACATGAAAAAGGAACGGTTTACACGTGAACGGAAGTCTTTCCTTTCTACGGTCTGCAACAAAATAATTAATGGTATAAAAATTTTATTTTCATTTTTATTTATAAGATAGAAGTGATGGTTTTGAATCGAAAAAAGTTTGATTAGGACTGTTTAATGGATATTAGGATTGTTTATCGTCAAGATGAAAATAAGCCCCCTAAAGAATAAGCCCTAAATATTATTGTTGTTATTATTGTGAATGTAGTGTAGTTGGTAATCTTCACTTAACGATATGAGATTCTAATTCCATGTTTTCTTATTGTGGTTTTGAAGTTGGGAATTCCGTGATTGTGATACCTCATGACCAGCCCAAATACTTGGCTCGTGTTACGAGAATTAGCTATGCTCGTCTCACTAAAAGCACAAAGGTTGAAGTTAGAAGGTATTATGCTTAAGAGGAAACACTTGGAGGGAGACGCACGTTTTATGGAAATAAGAGTTACTCTTGATAGACCACGTGGATACTCTGAAGCACCCTGATGAGTTAATTACATGTGTGATCTTTGTTCATAGCTTTGTGGATTACACCAGACTTAAGACTGTGGGCGAACATGATTACTTTTGTATTTTTGAGTACGACACTGAACAGGGATGGTTATTATCAGCCATCGTCGCCCTGTATGTTTTGCACTTTTCTTGACACAAGATTGAATTTTCCCTCCACTTAATTGTTTCCTGTTTCTCTTTTGAAGGTTTTGCAAATGTCGGATGCCATTTAACCTTGACATGTTTACGCTAAAGTGTGAAGCTTGCAAAGAACCGTATGTCATGTTTCTTGTTAGATTCTGTTACTTATTTTTCTTTTCAAAGTGCAACATGCCATGCTTTTCGGTTTATATATTACTCACCCATTGAACATGCACCCATTCACTACAAGAATATATAGAACGGGCTACGAGCATATTGCCGACGACACATTGTCGTTGGCAATATACACTAAACGACAAAAAAACACTTGACCAAGCCTCCGGTGCGTTGAATTTTCTTTCCAAAATAATGTCGTCGCCCTGTCGTCGGCATGATAATGGTCAAATTTGACTTTGCGAATAGTTGGGCGGGAGTTAAACCCGCCAATTGGTACCGACGCCTCGTCGTCGGTATCATATTAAAGAATTTATGCCAAATTTTAATTGTGATTAGCTTTTGATTAACGAAAATAATTGTGATTAGTCTTTTCGTCCCGACGCCAGGGCATCAGGAGCAATTCACGCAAAATTTTGGGTCCCCCGCGTGTAAATAATAAAGAATAATTGGGCGGGAAATTTTCTCACTTATTTGTTGCCGACGACGTGTCCTCGGTATTGTATGATTTAAAAATTAGTTTTATAAGAAGCTATTTTCTTAAGACATGTTCACTGCAAATTAGACTTCGATCAATCGACATTAAAATCTATTTAAAACCTGAACTTACTTTTGACTTATTAAGATGTATTAACTAGACACAAATTTGAAATACAAAGAAAATTCCACAACTAACATTCATTTATTTACCCCAACAACCCCATCAAACCAACAACCCTATTAACAAGCAACATCAACACGATCTTTATAAACAGGTTTTTGTCATGTTGACAAAATCAAGAGATGAGCAACATCAACAATTCATTCCAATAATTAACAAACACGAAGGCAAACCTTTTATTTAAAACAGGCAAAAGTTCTCAAACACATACATTTCATACAGACTCAAAGGAAACAACTTGACAAGTAAACGAAACAACTTGACAATCAAACGAAACAACTCAAATGAAACAACACGACAAAGACCACAACAAATATCGCTCATTCATTTTTTTTGCTGCTACTTCCCCCTTTGCTAGAACCTGCACCACCATTCTTCTCCCTTTGCTTGAGGAAATGTTCAAACAAATCATCAACAGTTGTTATCTTCGTTCCCGTTTTATTCGACTAACTTGTTTCCCTTATTAGCTTCTTTCAACGTCAATCTGTAGTATGGCTTTCTCCTCAACCAGTTCAGAATATTATCTCTCATCCACGACGCACAATTCTTATAAGAACCATATTCCTCGATAAGTTCATCACCATATGTATTAAGAACTTCATCAAAGAGTGTTATATTGTTTAAAACCTTTAACCACCTCTTCCGTGCAAAACGAGTCATTGTTATGTGTGTTTTTGTGGAATTGATTGGGTTAGGTGTATTTTACCGAATTGAGGATAAGAGAGTATATAATGTGTTTGTAAGGATAAGAGCAAATATGTTAGCTGTTATATATGGTAAAATAATAGAGTTTTTGGTGGGAAAGTTATGGTGGGTACATCTACTTGAATTTTTCCACCGTATCTAACCGGCCTCTCAGGTGATCTCTTTTAGGACCCCATCCCTCTTTCTTCTTCCACCCGCCTTGGTCTTGTTTTTGTTCCTCCTTCTATTCCATTCCCCAATTACTCCCTTTATCAGTAGTCTGTTCATTTGACCCTTCAGTCTCGTCTTGAGGTTTATTCTCGTCTCTTTTCTTACCCCATGAATCACCCCAACCACCTTGTGATTTAGTTTTTTATTCAACTTTTTTACTCCAATCTTCTGAACCCTGTGGTTTATCGGATTCCACAACCCCCCCTTTGCCAGATGTTTCATCATTTATGGGTACATCTACTTGAAGTTTTCCACCCGTATTCAGAATCTCCCTGTGATCTCTTTTATGACCCCATCCTCTTTCTTCTTCCACCCGTTTTTCCTCCTTCATGTTCCATCCCCAATTACCTTTATCAGGTCTGTTCATTTGACCCTTCAGTCCCATCTTGAGGTATATTCTCGTCATTTTTCTTACCCCAACCACCTTGTGATTCAGTTTTTTCTTCAACATTTTTACTCCAATCTTCTGAACCCTGTGGTTTATTGGATTCTGATAAGGATTTAAAAGGTACACTTTTGAGAGGTCATTTAAGCCCTTAATTGATCACTTTTGTATCCGTTACTACTTAATTTCGTTCCTTTTTACTTTTTAGGTCTCTTGAAGGCAAATTGTTGGAATGACACTTATTCGGACGAAAAGGTACAAATATATGAAGAAAATGGCCAAAGTCAAGAATCGACACCAAGTCAGCTGAATTGAAAGAGGATGGCGTCATCGCTTAAATGCACGCGACGCGTCACACATCTTGAGATGACTCAGTAGCCAAATTGCTAATTTACAAGTGACGGCATCGAGGTTTAAAGAAGCCGCAACTCGCATTTACCTAGTTTTGGATCCGTGCGGGCGCCGAGGTTGAAGCCGACGGCTACGGAAAGCATAACACTAGAACAAAAGTGGATTTGGCTACACCAATATAAGTGTGACGATATACATATAGTCACACATGATTTTTCACCGCGGTGTGATTAGTATACGTAATTATATAATTCTATGGTCACGCTTTGACTTTTTAGTCTCTATTTCAAAAGAGTAACCAAAACCGTAACATGTGTGACTAATTAGGTACAAATTTTGTTGGATTAATCCGTGATAGTGACCATAAACATTTGATAGTCACACAAAGCATGTTTCTTTTGGGTATTTAGTCACATACGCTAAGCATAAAGTGGCCAAAAGTGTTAATAAGTGTGAGCATATGGTGTTTAAGATGAAGAAATATGTCTTTTGTGTGACTATTGATCATCCAATGGCCACCTGAATTTTATGTTTGTGTGGCCTTTTGTAACATTTAGTCACACAAAGCATGTTTGTTTTGTATATTTAGTCACATACAATTAATCATAAAGTGGCCAAAAGTGTTAATAAGTGTGACCATATGGTGTTTAAAGCGAAGAAACGTGTATTTTGTGTGACTATTGATCATCCAATGGCCACATGAATTTTATGTTTGTGTGGCTTTTTCTAACATTTAGTCACACAAAGCAAGTTTGTTTTGGGTATTTAGTCACATACAATTAACCATAAAGTGGCTAAAAGTGTTAATAAGTGTGACCATATGGTGTTTAAAGTGAAGAAATATGTGTTTTGTGTGACTATTGATCATCCAATGGCCACTTATGTTTGTGTGGCTTTTCCTAACATTTAGTCACACAAAGCATGTTTCTTTTGGGTATTTAGTCACATACAATTAATCATAAAATGGCAAAAGTGATAAGTGTGACCATATAGTGTTTACAGTGAAGAAATGTGTGTTTTGTGTGACTATTGATCATCCAATGGCCACATGAATTTTATGTTTGTGTGGCCTTTTCTAACATTTAGTCACACAAAGCATGTTTGTTTTGTGTATTTAGTCACATAAAATTAAGCATAAAGTGGCCAAAAGTGTTAATAAGTGTGACCATATGGTGTTTTAAGTGAAGAAATGTGTGTTTTGTGTGACTATTGCTCATCCAATGGCCACATTAATTTTATGTTTGTGTGACATTTTCTAACATTTAGTCACACAAAGCATGTTTGTTTTGTGTATTTAGTCACATACAATTAAGCATAAAGTGGCCAAAAGTGTTAATAAGTTTGACCATATGGTGTGTAAAGTTAAGAAATGTGTGTTTTGTGTGACTATTGATCATCCAATGGCCACTTGAATTTTATGTTTGTGTGGCCTTTTCTAACATTTAGTCACGCATCGAATTAAGCAAATTGTGACAAAAAAGTGTTAATAATTGTGACTATATGAATCTTTTAGTCACATATAAGAAATCAATATATATAAAAAAAAATTCAAATATATATATATATATATATATATATATATATATATATTCAAAATATATTCAAATACAATAAAATTGGAATGTATATAAAATTGTAATGTCGCATAATATAAATTCTCAATAATTTAATGACTTTTGACTCTTGATCTTCTTAGCTTCCTTTTGCATGGTATCACTAGAGATGTAGCGCCGCTTGTAATTTAGGTGCGCTCGTTTCACCAATCAGCTTATGGTACTTGGTGGTGTTACCAGAGGAAACAAAAGCCGGGTGTATCAAACAATTGAATTAAACATGAAGAATGATATATGTAGGTTTATAAAACACATGCATGTATGTAAATTTTCATCGAAAACCACTTGATCCTTTGGCCATGCATAAAAACCACCTAATGCATCCTTAATGTTTTGAGACCGTTCCTACATCCACATGCGCGTGATCCACTAAAGATTTTTCAATAGATACTCAGAGCAATCCTTTGGGAGTGGTTTGTTCAAGCATTTGTTTTCCATCGCTGGTTGTACACGGTACCTCCGCATAATAATAGTTGATTTCTTTTGCTACTACCTGCAAAGAATTGTTGCATGTTATATATGTATGTATGAATAAAATTAAAGAACATATGAAAATGTTTAAATACATACTTGTGGTAGTACTGTTAATGGAGACTCTGCTCTTGTGATCCATAAAGTTGACGTGAAGAATCCTTTCGCTTTGATCTAGTCGCTTTTAGATGCGCATGCATTTAATAGTTTCCTATATATATAATACACGTAAATAATACATGTATGTAGAATTAAAAATCCTGTGGGATGATTTATTACTTTCACTTATTTCCATTTCCTTTTCCAAAGTTGCAAGTCCATTAGACTTCTCAATGCTCGCGAATTTTCACGCCCAAACACGCGTGTTCCGGATCCTCATCGCGACCGCTATTTATAAGATGAATGTTCACCGAGACACCCGAAATATAAATTGTTTAAGAAGACTGCAAAGATTTAAAAGGGTAAAAAATGGAATGTTACTTTCTTATGTCTTACTTCCGCTTTGTGTCAATGGAGTTGAATTTGACCGCAATCGTCCCCTTTGCGCAGCCAATTGTTTCATCAAATCCTCGTATTACCACCTCTTTTTTTACGCTCATTATCAAGTTCAATTTGAAGTGACACCACTCTTTCATCAGATGCTTGTCTGATTCGAGGCAGATCTTATAAACATCAAATACATACACTTGTAAGATAAACAATATATAAACGAAAGTATGATGCTATTAAATGCAAATGTTTAATGTTTAATGTTACCATTTCATCATCACGGTTATCCTCGCCCCATTCTATGCCGATAACGCATTTGAACGCCACTTTAAATGTATCTGATTTCACCTTGCAACACAAAATAAAAAAGGTGTTTAGATGTAGTAATGCTGATAGTATACAACTAATATATATGGAAACATCAAATGTGATAGATATTTGAACTTGAATAAAAATGAATAATTAACACCTTGTATTCCTCTGTAGTTTACGTGTATTTACCCAATCTTCAAGCTTTTATAATTGCACTATACTTCGGACTTCTTATTAAGTTTTGAAAGCATTTTGGTTGGGAAATATGTAGTTTTCGTCAATTTCCCGAAATCCTTAGAAGTTGACCAAGACGATTCATTATCACTTCTCTCGACCGTCAAGTCAACATCAAAATATCGCTGCAAGATTAACACAATGTTGTTAATTAGTTGCACATAATGTAAATGCAGATAAACGTAACACCTTGTACCTCGACAACCAAGCCACTAATAGTTAAAAGGTATATGTGTACGTGATTTCGTCCCACATTTTATCTTTACTAATCAACCTTCCTCCGTGATAGAATCCTAACACCTATATGCTCATGAACCAAATCACCCAAAAACTCAAAACAATGCCTGCTTTTTTCTCGATATCCTATTCAGGCATAGAAGGTTACATGACCTTTATTCCGTCGGTTTTCCATAATCCCCGCTTAGCTAACCTAGTTATGCCCCTCTTAACAACATTGGTTTGAATGGTTGTTTTCAAGCATCCTCACCCTCATCTCATCGCCTCGTTATCCAAATGAGTTGTCATTTTCACGATCGAATAAACCAAATCATCCAGACAATTGGTTTGAGTTGCCATGATTCGTCAGAAGTAATGTGTTAAAGAAAATTAGTAAACTTAATTGGTAAATAATGATGGAAGTTCGTTGTTTTGATTGAACTCGATTTATTGGAGTATAATTAGGGCTCATTATGGGCGCTTTTCAATTAAGGAAACCATAATTTCCTAAGTACTTTTAAAAATTTTGGTGAATTTGGCTCCAAATTTGATAATTTTAAAATGTGGCTCCTAATTGATAATATAGATTTTAAATATTTCATTTTTGGCTGCATTTTGAAACCAACACACCCATGACAAAAATGGTTCTTACCCACAGTCCCAAACACCCATATAACTTCAAACCAGCTGTATCAAAGACACATATAACTGCAGCTACACTAAAATCTCACCACATGGCGAGATAAAAATGAAGAAACAAAAGCAAAAAATGGAATTAAAGCAACTAAATAAGCAACTATAACTAATAAGCGATCCCGGATAAACAAGTAAGCACAAAAATAATCAAATCCAACCAAGGACGCCTGACAACAAATGACCACGAGACCTTACTTTAAGTCTATAAATAAGCTATTTATAAGCACTTAAATAAGCTCTAACATCCTCCAACAATAAAAAAAATCAAGAAATCATGTAAATGCAATTAACTTAAAGCAAAAACAACAACAAAAACACCCTAAAAATTGACAACAACCTAAAAATGAAGCAAAGTACTTATGAACCGCATATCCATAGCTCAACATTGAGCACCATTAACTTGGGATGCACCGCGTGATTGGATCAACCTCAAACCTACAATAATACATTCTACAAGATATGAACTTAAACACCACAACCAATTTCTAAATGCAAAACAACATTAAAAAAAGATGAACTAGCGAGATCCCATTCCATTCCATTCGATAAACCATCAAAAGATCCATACATGTTTCATTGTTAATATATCTACAAACCATAATATTAAACCAAGACATTAGACATTATAAAAAGATGACACTAGAGCAAAAGAAACCATCCCTTTACATAGCGAGCAACCCTTCAACCATTCATTGACTTAATTTGTTTTCCTTGGTCTCGAGCATTCATGGGATATGAAGTAAGAAAATACGCAGTAAAAGATAAATCAAACTACCGAAAAAGTCAAAGAGTCAGTACGCTAAAGATAAAGTCAAAGTACTGCTGTGATTAAAGTCAAAGTACTCGCAAGAACAAAGAACTGCTTATTTGTTTATAAAAAGTCTTGTAATTCTAGAATATTCATTATTAGATTACTTGTCGTACAAGGATACAAATTGTAAATCGTTTAGGGTTATCCTTGAGCCTATAAAAGGACCCCTAGATTGATATTAGATGTACATTATTAGAGTTTTAGAGAGAAGTTCGATATTATTAGAGTTGTTGAAGTATCTCATAATAAGCGAGTTAGAGTTATTAAAAAAATCGTTCAAAGTTAAAGTTATTCTTCTTAGCTTTGTTAAGTAAATTCCGCATACTTAATAGAGTTTGCTCAGTGTTTCTCTGTTAATAACGTATGATTTATCCGAGGTTATTAAACCTTAACAAGCTATTTAAGTTAGTTTGGTTAGAGTACATCGATCCAACAAGTGGTATCAGAGCTTGTGTGGAAACTCTAATTAAGAAGAAGAACCTGTTCTGCTTACCATGGTAGCTACTTCACCAAGTTCACCCCCTATCTCTGAGGTATGCTCAAATTGTCATGATTTTTATCAAAAATTACTTACCAATTATGTTTATGAAAGAGATAATTGTGTTAGGGCTAGGTCTGAGGTAGCTGGTTATCAAATAACCTTAGAATCTATGGAAGCCAAAATATTAGCACATGAAACTAATGAAGTAGCTTTGGCTAAAAAGTATGCACAACAGGACTATCAGTTAAAACTAAGTGAATGGAAACTAAACTGTAAAATTTCTGAAATTGAGAAATTAACTAAGGAAAGAGATGAATTGCTAGAAAAGTTTGATGCTTGGGGAAAATCAGGTCTTTCTCATGTTGCTTATGTTGAAAACGTGAGAAGAGCTCACATTAAAACCGGTCTAGGTTTTGGTAATAACGGACTTTAGTAAAATAAAATGATGAAAGTGATTTTGAGGATATAACCACTAGTGATGATGAACTCATCAATTATGTAGACACATCTAGTGATGAAGGTTCATTAAGTGAAACACCTCCTAAGTATAAGAAAGACACTGGTTATCATGCAGTTCCCCCTCCCACTGGAATTCATCAACCCCTAGGCCTCGATGTTTCTCGCTTTGGAGTAGATAGCCTAGAGTTTAGGAAAAGCTAGTTGCTCAATCTAGGTCTGAAATCCCAAAGAAATCGGTTGAAAACAATGTTCAAAGTCAAGCAGTACCTTTAAATCAAAGTACCGCCTACAAGCACCTTGGCAAAACCTTTTCAAAACAAGATCGCTAAACCCTTTTGGGATAACTTTGGTCAAACAGTAATCATTCACCCAAAATAGTTTTGGTCATAGATGGATATAGAAGAAGTCACTTTGGAAGTATGGGTCAAAACGTGTTTTGTTTGTTTTAGTCCTACTCATTTAATCAAGGATGTGAACATCACTCGAATATCTTAGAAAATTTCCAAAGAACGAACTCCACAACCGTAAAACCTAGAGAGCACAAACCGGTCCGAATAATTCAAATAGGGTCAATCACGAGATTTCTCACCGGATCATAGATACCCACAAGAGAAGACCTTTTCAAAACCCTTCATCTCACAATACTTTCCAAAGTATCATAATTCTAGCATACTTTCTCAAGTCAAACAACTATCGCACACCTTTGGACTAGGAACCCTAGGAGATCTCATTACTATCAACCTAGAAGGTATTACAATTCACATAGGGGATCTAGATCACAAGAACCAAGTGTTAAAAGAATCGGTAAAGAGGAAAGTATCACTGAGTGACAAACAAGATTTCAACAAAAAGTGAATCGATGTTTTTGTGATACAAAAAAAGGAGAATGAACTTGTAAAAGAGAGTTGTGTTGAAAAACCAGAAAGTTTTGAAAATCCACATGGTAAAAAATCAAAAGATAATTCGGATCATGTTTTGAAAACAAGGAAATTACATACTCAAAGAATTTGAGTTTGTAACTCCACAAGGAACACAAGTCGTAAGAATGGCTTGGGTTCCTAAATGTCACTAACTCTTTTATTTTTGTGCGCAACCCGTAAGAGGATCTTAAAGATCATCTTATTGTAGATAGTGGTTGCCTGGCGACAAAGCGACAAAGAGATTCCGTCCGAGATCTACATAGTGAAGAGTTGCATTTGGGAATGATCCTAATGGAGGAAGGATTACTGGAAAAGGAACTATCAAAGTAGGGAGAATAGATTTTGAGAATGTTAGATATGTGACGGAGCTCAAGTTCAACCTATTGTCGCTCTCAAATCTGTGACAAAAAGCATCCTGTGTTATTCACTAACACAGAATGTCTCATCCTTTCCCCTGAATTCAAGCCTATTGATGATAACTTGGTAGTTCTTAGAGTACCCAGAACAAATGATGTGTATAGTTTAGACATGAAGAGTCTACACTCTTATTGGCATGATTAACTACTGAGCTACATTTAAAGGGAGGACTATTTAGTATTAGTATAGTCCTGTGCATTGCTTGAGGGGAGGATATTTATGTATACTTAGCTTATGCAGAGGAATTTGGAAAAGTAATTATGAAAGTACTGCTTGGAGTACTTGCTGGAGTACCGTGCATACGTGGAACGTATGGTTTGTCTTATTAAAGTATTGTTCCAACAGTAATATTGAGGGGTAATTACTTCTAACGGTAACTTTGTTATTATGGGCTGTGATTTGTTTTAAATCTCACCTATAAATAACTACTCTCCGATTTTCCCTCTCCATTTGATACTTTAGAATCTTTTCCATACTTCTCTTATCACCTCTATATTATTTGATTATATCTCTTATTGTGCACATATTCCACAATGGTGAATCGTCCTACAGTTTCAAAGCACAATATGGTGGCTAATTTAGATAAGACTGAAGCGAATGCACTTTTTCATGATATCATTGATTATCTTACTGGATCGCCAATCAGTTATGCTCTTTTGGTGGAGCCGATATATTGAGCCCGGATTCAAGAATTTTGGGCACGCTATGGAAAATATGGAGAATGATGAATTTTATATTAGGGCTACAGTTGTTGGCAGAACTGTGAAGATTATCAAGCTCTATTAGAGAAGACTTGTTGTTTAATGATGAAGATGGGGCTATTCGGTTTGATAAGCAATTGATTTGGGATACTTTTGGACATATTGGTTATGAAGGGTCTTTAACAGAACAAACTTCGTGAAACAACTATTTTGTCCTCAATGGAAATTTGTAGTTCATGTATTGCTTCATTGCATAAGTGCAAAAAGTACTTCATGGGAACAATTTGGATCAAATATAGAATCTGCTATTGTGGGCTTGGCTACAGATCATGTTTTTAATTTTTCAAGGCTAATTCTTGATGGTATGCTTCTCATATCACTATGGTTCCAAGTGGTATCCAAGATTTGTTCAAGTATTTCTCAATAAACAACTTTCAGATGTTCCTAAGCCAACAAATCTTTTACCTGTTGTGGTTCAACAAGCCAAAATTTTCACCTTTATGGCTAGGAAGAGTGATCTATTCACGAAGGGATACCCCTTAACCACTTCTATGATGGAAGTTGTTCAAGCCGTTAGAGCCGATGTGAAGAAGATGAAGCTAGTGAAGGTACTGCATCGCAAGTACCGTGATCTGCAAGTATTGCTTCTAAAGTGCCGCATCTCCGTAAGGTACTGCATCTCAAGGTACCGCTTCCCCAAGTACGCAGTTCAAGAAGATGTTGTTTCACCTTATCCATCTCCAAAAAGACTGCTCTTTCTCAACCAGAGGAACATTCACCGCTTCAAGGAGATGATTCACATACCATATCCCCTGAAGGTTTAACATTGGATAATTATGTTTTGACAAGGGAGTTGGTTAAGTTGAAAAAGACTAATGAGGCTCAAGCTAAGCAGATTAAGAAATTGAAGCTCAAGTTTAGAAGGCTCAAGAATTTTGTTTGGCCATTAGTTCAACATCATCGTCTTTGGGTCAAATCAAAGAAGAAGGAGCAAAGGCAGTCTAAGAAAACCAAACGCCAAAGGTTCACAAACAATCTTCTGTCCAATTGGGGAGGAATTTAGAAAAAGAGAATTTGAAAGAAGATGTTGTTAAGGAGAATGAACCTCAAGGTATCAAGAACATGAAAAGACTGAAGAACATGTCATTCAAGAAACTGAGGAACAAGTTATTGATGTTCTAGTTCAAAGTACTGATGATCAAGGTACTGAAGATCAAAGTACTACTTTTCAACAACAAGGATCTTATAGACAAGAATTGACTTTTAAAGAAGAAGCTGGTCCTTCTACAACCGTACATGAAGAAGTTGTTGGTCCTTCAACATTATACAAGAAGAAGAAGCTACACCCAAACCCATCCATACTGCAAGTGAAGATGAAACCATTGCTGCAAGGTTTATCACAACCATGGTGTTAATATTCCGTGAGTGCAAGAAGAGGAACAACAAAGAACTTCTCAACCCGCAATTGATCCTAAGGATAAAGGAAAAGGTGTTTTGGTAGAAGTAAAGAAGAAGAAACTAACTTTAGCACGATAAGAGCGCCAAGAAGCTTTGAATGAACAAGCGCCTAGAAAGTCAAGGAGGAATTAAATGCTAAAGTTAGAGAAGCTCAGGAAGCTGAAGAAGCTCAGAGTAGAGAAGCAGCTGATGAACCATTAGAGTCACCTATTCCTGTTAGATTCTTACCAAGAAGGCCAAATAAAGCTAAAGACAGAAATGCTATGATGGCTTATCTTAAAAGTCAAGGGTATAAAGGATTGCAGAGGTTTAATTGTTTTGAGATGAAAAGATTGTATGATGCTGCTAGAGAAGCTTATAAGAAAAATGTTGAAAGCATTAAAGATTTTAGAGATGAAGCTACTTGGACTGAAGCAGAAAGAAAGAAAAGTTTAAAAAGAAAAGGAAAACTAAGTTAAAGATGTACAGCTTCAAAGAAAGAAAAGTCGAAGTTAAGATCTGAGACTATGGATGAACTAAGAAATTATCTCAGAGTAGTAGATTTTGAATATTCCAAAGAAGATGCCGCATGATGAACGGATCCTCATTAGTGCTTTTGAAGTTGTGGAATCTAAAGATGGAAGCTATCTGATGTTTCATAGAGAAGATGAAAGCTTCAGAGTGTTCAATAGGCCATGGGATTTATTGCACATCATAGATAGAGTAGATTTATTCTATCTATATCATGTGGTGCGAAGTTATTTTGAACAAAATCCATTAGAAGGTATTGGTTTAGTTCTGCTTGGAGATCTCACAACTATATGGGAAACTGAAGAGCAAAGCACTGATGATATTTGGAAGAATCAAGAAAATTGGGAAATTGTTTGCCGGAGATTCTTTTGAAGAATGGAGTTCATGTTTTAGAGCTGGAAAATGGTACAATGATACACATGTTTGCAAATAGAAGATATCATCTTACAGTAGATCTTATGAGAAGAATGCTAGAGCATGGAATGGAAGTTGAAGAGGATAATGAAATTGCTTGCATTCAATCAATGCTTATCAACTGGACTACTATTGCTGATGAGGATGAATGACTGGTATGAATATTAATTGAATAAATTATTTTGATAAATCGATTTTATTCAAAGTACTCATCAAACAAGCTTTCATCAAAGTACTGCCTTGCGCTAACCGCTAAGTGATTTTTTGAAAGAAACCTTTTGTTAAGTAACAAATATTTTGGAACAAAGGTTGAATAAAGTAAATGGTTTTTGAGATGGTAACATCAATAGGTCATCAATCCACCATGGTTACAAAAGGATTGGCTAATCCATGAGCAAATGGCTCTAGTAAAGATATTTCAAATCCATTTTTTAGTTGACAACTTGCTAATAAGTTGTATGGTAATCAACTCACCATATCATTAATGTGAAGAGTTGGCTAGCCCACAAGAAAATGGCTTGTGGTAAAGGCCGTGGAAAAACCATTATTGGTAATTAGTTCACCATTAGATAAAAGAACTAAATAGTCCGAATATAGCTTTTGGTAAAGACAACTCAAATCTGTTGATAGTCGTGATTTGCTAAAAAAATCATATGGTTATCAATGTACCATGGTCTTACACACCAAAACATTTGGCTACTCCAGAGTTAATGGCTTTGGTAAAGAGATCTAAATCCATTAAACTTTCAATGATTCACCTCTCACAAGAGTTAACACACCTGGAAGTGATGAGAATAGTATGCAACTTAAACTAAATTAATGTACAAATTGTCATATGTTGATGTTGCCTGAAAAGATGGAGCTTGCCGGATGATGTCAGTAAAGAATAATTCTAGAGATACTTTGACAAGCACAAAAACTACAAAGATAAAAGTCAAAGACATAGAAACAATCTTCCTTAAAGATGAAGTCATAAAGATAAATTACAAAGGAACTTGAAGTCAAGCAAGTAGAATTCAAGTTAGGGGAGGATTGTTGGGATATGAAGTGCTAAAGATTGATAAAGTATCAGAAAGATAAAAGTATCGTAAACTACAAAGTACCGGAAAAAGTCAAAGAGTCAAAGTACAGCTAAAGATAAAGTCAAAGTACTGCTGATTAAAGTCAAAGTACTGCAAGAACAAAGAACTGTTTTATTTGTTTATAGAAAGTCTTGTAATTCTAGAATATTCATTATTAGATTACTTGTCGTACAAGGATACAAATTGTAAATCGTTTAGGGTTATCCTTGAGCCTATAAAGGACCCCTAGATTGATATTAGATGCACATTAGAGTTTTAGAGAGAAGTTCAATATTATTAGAGTTGTTGAAGTATCTGCATAATAAGCAGAAAGTTAGAGTTACATAAAATCGCTCAAAGTTAAAGTTATTCTTCTTAGCTTTGTTAAGTAAATTCGCGATACTTAATAGAGTTTGCTCGGTGTTTCTCTGTAATAAGTTAGGATTTATCCGAGGTTATTAAACCTTAACAAGCTATTTAAGTTAGTTTGGTTGGAGTACATCGATCCAACAATATCCTCCTCCTTTGAGTAATGAGATCATTCAACCCTCGAGCTTAGTCCTCGCCTCCGTGTCATGCTTAAGATCCATCAATGTGTCAAAATGTTCATCCCCATCTCCAAGAGCTACCATCTCAGCAATTAAAGTATTAAAATCGCAAACTCCTTTACTGTGGCCTCTTCTTCAAGCATCCGGCTTATAAAGCCACCGGAGACCGGAAATTTGCTGAGCCTTGAAGAAACTCATGTAACCATCAACAGATGTCTCCCCGCTAAACTCAATTAGGTCATCAATAACATGCTTAGCGAATTGGTTTTGTGGTGATGGTGCTGCCATTGATAATGAAATTTGCAAAATATGATATTATTGAAAGATTGATAAGAAAGGTTGAAGAGTTGTGGGGATAGTGTGATAGAGAAGATACTTGTAACTCCTTATGAATTCAAACTATAAAGACCTAAACTTTAAAACCGGAAACAAGTCTCCTTTTAAACTATCACTATAAATTAGGTGTTTATCCGTTTCGCTATCTCGTTGTTTGGTTTCGTTAAATCGGTGTTATTTTTATTCTGGTTCAACACGAAAACCTAACCGAACCGATTAGAATTAAACCGCTGCGAGCAAAACCGAATATGAATTCACGCTCTTGTGTTGACCAAAAGTCTTAAAACGGATAAAATGGTAAAAAACGGACTAACGCACAAAATGTAAGAACGTAAGAAAATGTATGGAACATAAGAAAATGTACATTAATATGTAAAACATGAAAGCGATGAAAACGTACTAAGACGCCTAAAATAGATGAAAATGGCTGTGACTAAAACGGTCAAAAACTTATACAAACGGACTAAAACATGAAAACCCAGCAATACAAAGTGTAAACACGGACAAAACGTAAACAAAAACGAACACATATAAAACCGATTAAAAAGGACAAAGTCGCACGAAAACGGCGGAAAACGTATGAAAAAGACAAACGCGTAAAACGTATGAAAATGTGTAAAAGTGTAAGAAAGCGTATGAAAACGGCAAAAAAGTCTTCAAAACATATGAAAATGGCTAAAACGGATTAAAACGGACAAAAAACGAACTAAAGCGGACTGTTGGGTTTTTGGTTCCTTGGATCAAGAATTACTCTAAGTGTTGGAACCACGGACAGTCTTGATGAAACCACGGACGTAAGAATGGAACCATCAAGACAAACCGCTGGCTAGTAGTATTGTATAATCACGGATAATGTAATGTAACCACTGCTAGTCTTGTATAGTCGGTTTAGTATTCTCAGATAGATAAATATGGAAAATATATTTATCTTGTAGGTTACGTATTGTATTATGTAAAGGACTCATTAGCCTATAAAAGGAGGTCCTAGGTTAGATTAGATGTATGTATGTTTTATATCTAAGGCCTATACACTTCAAGGTTGTAAAACCCTAATATCGATAGAGTATTCAGATAATAATAATATTGAGGTGTTGAATGTTTATTGTTCTTCTTTTTAAGATTAAGTATTAAATTCCGCGTGATACTTAATAAGTATTTGTTTAAAGTCAGTTTCTATATTAGATCGTTTGCTCAACTGGGATCAACAAGTGGTATTAGAGCTTGTGATCTAGAAACTGAAACCAAGAAGAAGCTTTGTTACGTTCTATTTAAGTAAGTTAAGATGTCTGATGAAACACACATGGTTACTGCTTCCAAGGTGCGCATGCTCAAGCATGGTGAGTACCAAATCTGGAGAATGCGAATAAGGAAATATATTCGTATTATTGATTATGCTCTCTGGTATGTTGTGGAAAAAGGTGATACTCTTCCTAAGAAGGGTGAGGATGGACAAGATATAGCCATTGTTAGTGAGATTGACAAGGCTAAGAGAAATATGGAGATTAAAGCTCATAGTATTCTCTTTATGGGAATACCTAATGAATATGCTTTGGAATTTGAACAATATGAGTCTGCAAAGGAGCTCATGGATGCTATTGAAATAAGGTTTGCTGGTAATGAAGCAACCAAGAAATCAAGGAAAAATATGCTCAAGCATCAACTAGAAAACTTCATCTGCCCGAAAGGGAGAAAACTTGATGGCACCTATAATGTAATTCAAAAGCTCATCACCTAACTAAAGTCGTGGAATACAAAGTTGCTCAAGATATTAATCTAAAGTTCATCGAAGTTTATCACCCGACCGGGCTATGCATACCGTTGTGTGGAGGAACAAGGATGACTTTGAGAAGATGACTCCGACAATCTCTACAACAACTTGAAGGTATATGAGTCCGAGAACAACATTGCCAGCATCTACAACTAGCCAAAACATTGCTTTTGTTTCCACTAATCACAAGAGTTCACAAGATGTAGCCACCGCCATGGTATAACCACGCTATTGCAAACAATACCAATGTAGTGATAATGTCGCTGATGGTGCAATTTGTGCTTTCGACCGATTTAACTACCAGCATGTTTTTGAATCAAGATCTAGATCAAATTGATCCCATGATCTTGAAGAGATTAATCTTCAATGGCAAATGGAAATGTTGACTCTTCAAGCAAGGAAGTTTTGAGGAGGACCAAGAGTGTCAAGTATAATGGTCAAAGGAGAGCTGGATTTGATAAAAGCAAGAAAGAGTGCTTTAACTGCAAAAAGAAGGGGCACTTTGCTAGGTAATGTAGAGCACCTAAGAGATGTGATGGCATCAAGAAGACCATGAAGAGCCCGCCTTCTTCGCAGATTGGTGGCTCAAGATGGTATTGGTGATTATGATTGATGAAATTGAAGACGGACCCAATGCAGCTTTTCTTGCTAGTGAAGCTTCAAAAGAGCATAACTTTGCTCTTATGGCCTATGCTTCATCTTTTCGTTCGTGATTCGAGGTATCTAATGATTCTAAAACTTCTATTTGTTCTTTTAAATCATGTCAAGATAACTTAGAATCTCAAAAAGCTATCATTGAGAGTTTAAGGAAAGAAGTAGAAAGACTGTCTCTAGATAACTTAGGTTATAGAGTTGGTCTAGAAAGTGTTGAAAAAAAGCTTAATTACTGTATTAAATGTGAGTTTGAGTATGTAGATAAGATTAATATACTTGGTGGTGAAATTGATCTTAAAAATAGAGAGATTAAGATGCTTAAAGAGAAACTAGAAAAAGCGTAGAGTGTAAAGGTAGAAGCCCTAAAAGAAAAATAAAAACATGTTGTTAGGGTTGCTAAAACACAGATGCTTCGATCTTGTAAATAAGCCAATAGGTCAAAAATTGTTCCAGATGGTACTCGGTCTTGGTTACAATAATATGCCTCCATCATCTCTTATGAAACATGCACCACCTACTAAAGAACTGCCATTTAAAGTGAATTTAGTTTCAATAAACCGTAGGTGAAACTAGCAATGCATCACCTAAGATAGGTTCGGATAAATCATCTTATGCTCCCTCATTAAAGATTGGGAATCGATTCGAGGAAGATAGATCTCAATCAACACAGTACCGAGAAGATAAACCCCGTTAAGAAAGTTGATACCAAGCAAGCCAACCTTGTGCCTAGATTTGGAGCTCAAATTGCTAAGAAAGTAGTAGAGTACGAAGTACCTGGGGAACAGATGAAAAGATACATACCTAGGGGAAACCAGAGAAACTTCAATGGACTAATTTTAAACAGATTATTAGATGAGTTTCAATGTGTTAAAAAGGCTTGTTTTGCATGTGGTAGTTTGAGCACTTACGAGAAATCATATAAAACAAAATTTACAAGTTTGGAATCAATGGAGGAGGGTAAATTACCAAAACTTTTCAAAGAAAACAAACCCTCATCCTAACAAAAACATGATTCCGAGTTGTTAATGAGGAATGGGAATACAAAATCAATTGTCACCTGCCAACCCAAATGGGTTCCAACTAACGCTTAAGCAAAATGTAAACACTGCTAAGCAAAATATCACCACCGTATATAAAAGAAGTTTTAAAAAATTCCAAAGGTGATAACCGGCGCGGTTGGAAAGTTAGCTTTGGCCAAGCCGGTTTTACATCATGTCAATCGCATCAATGGACCTCGCGATCCATATATTATTGTGTGATGATTCGGGTGGTCTTGGATGATCAAAATACATGTTTGCCATAGTTAGAGAGTTAGTAGAGAGAGAGGGTGTTCTTGCAGAGGTTTACACAAAGGAATATTAGATTGAATGAGAACCCACCCCTTCCATGGATGGAAGGTATTTATAGTTACAAGAAATACGACTTCCATCGCCCTGGATGTGATACAGTGGGTAAAGACCGCCCTTCCTCCACTTACTCTAAACTAAACTAGACTAATAACAAACTAATAAAACAATAAATAACGAATTCAATCCACAAATCTACAGCTAACTTATGCTAGATAATATTTGGGGTGACCGACACTTCACTATGGAATTTTCTAATTCTAACAATCTCCCTAAGGAGGTCACCCCATGTTTTACATTTCGAATCCTAGCATTCTATTCTAACTTCAGTCTTGAGCTCGTAGACTTGAATTCTTCATTTTCGCAATCTTTGTGCTTTAGCAAATGATTCTTCAAAGTCCGCGATTGATATGTACTTTTTAGTGGAGGTATTTGGTCCGATCCACATCTTTGATGAGCTTTCATTGAGATCATCACCACAGCAGAAATCTCGATCACCCTTTATTGTGTGTAGCCATCATGTGATGTTGTGATTTCGAACCGACATGCTCACACTTTCTCGATCATGACATCTTTTCATCGAGTAGCGAAGCTTTAATCGTTCAAGATATTTGCAAAGAAGCGAGCAGAACATAGTATAAGAAATATCGAGCAGGTTCTGTAGATATGCACAAGTCATGATTTCTTCATTAAGTGTGGATGCGTGAGCATGCGGCTTTGATTGACTCACTCGACGTACCGCGAACCGTCCAAATGTACCGCAAACAAACAGCTAGTATTGAAAACACACCTAAAGTGTCTTTGATCACTTTGAATTGAGGTACACGCCCACGGTTCCCGCTGATCGCATAAGTACCGCCTGCGGATCGTAGGATTCCTAAGAATCTCCTTACGGTTTCGCAATTGTTCTAGCCTGTTCTCAAACCGAACGCCTCTAAAGAAGACAACACGGTGAGGAACCAAATTGAGATTCACGATTGATGAAAATGATTTAAAAATAATCGCAGATTGCTTGAAGAAAGAGTTTTGCAATACAACGAAGGTTTTATGAGAAAGATTAATTTTCAATCAAAATACTTTTTGTATTAGAGAATGAGAACACATTCGGACGCGGCAGCTTAAAAGAAGAGATTCGCATCAAACGTTTTTCTAAAAGTATTTTTTCAATCGATATACTTTTTGAGTTTGAAATATGAATATACATTCGACGTGCTAGAGAAAAGAAGGTTTGCACATCGTAACGTTTTTCCAAAAGCATTCGCCACATTCCCGACCAAGGTTGATTCAAGAAAGAATCTCCCATCGGTTTCTATCCAATTGTCACAAGCTTGATCTTTTGCAAGATTTCACATGTCACCCACCAAGAGCTTGTTTGATGTTGGCTCTAGAAGGATTTCCATCTTCATCGTGAATATTTATTACATATCACTCGGATGTTCTGGCAATACCACAAGGATAATGCGTAGGACTCTTAATATATAATATTACTTTCCACATTGTCTGAAACAGCAAGTTTTCAAGAATTTAGTGTCCTAATGAGATATTGTGGATGATCTCTTGGCTCTAGACTCAATAGCAATATTTGGTTCCATTCAATATTTTGAGAAAGTTTAGTGCAAGGCCACTCGGGTCCACTTACTTGTTTTAATACCGGGCATACCTTAAAACCACTAGTAGCATATGAATTGAACCCGTTTCCGCCCTAAGGTTGAATTGATGGAGGGTTATTTTTCACCCTTTTTTACATTCAATTCTTTTTTCATTCTTCAATTCCTGCTTACCGAGACTTCATAACTAGAACCTTGTTGGGTTTATTCCAAAGACATTTCAGTCGCTCCCCTCCCATATCTCACTTTTCTCCTTTTTTCAATATACCTAGGAGGACACTATCTAGTGGATTGTCCGGTAGATCCCTCCGCTCGCGGGATCGTGGGAAAAAATACCTAACCTAACCATCCTTATAACTCCATACATAAAGTAAAATGGTCGGTCTTTTGGTACGGTTCATTCTTCCTTGAAACCAATTGAAAAATCATTTGGAAAAACAATCAAGGTACTTGTGATATAAAATTAAAGCATTTTGTACCTTAATAGTTTTGATCATTTAGAAATGCTCCCCTCAACATGTGCATATGATATTGAAATTGTTTGGCACATGGAGGCAAGAGTTCTTGGAAATAATTTCTTTGAAATAATTTCTTGATCACAATTTCCTCATTTAAAAGCCATTTGATTTTCTTTGGTAAATTCTCCCCTCAATATGTGCATAGGATATTTGAAATCATTTTATCACATAGAGGCAAGAGTTCTTTAGAAGCACATCCACAATCACAAGCGCCATTAAGAAACCAATTTTAAAACTCAATCTAGGTACTTTATGTTAAAACATAAAAGCTTTTGTACCTCGATAGTTTATTTTCCTAAATGCTCCCCTCAATATGTGCTTTCCAAAGCCGCTTTAGCACATATGAGAGAGCAGTCTGCACAATTAAATCAAAACGATCACCTTTTATCAAATTTCATTATTAAATAACAAATTCTCCCCCGATCAAAATATCAAACCCTTTGAGATTTTGGATCCCAAGTGATTTAATAAGGTTTAGAAAACATGGGAGAATATGTGGCCCGGTTTAAATACTCATCATGTTTTTGGATAAATCCTCCTCCTCAACATGTGCATTGTGTATGAAATCGTTAAGCACATGGAGGTGGAGTGCCTTTAAAGGACTAAAACCAATTCCATTTAAACAGATGAGATTTAACTCACGCATTTCTACCCCGATCAAAAGTTTCAAAATTGAGATTTGTGATCCCAATTGATTTAAATCATTTAAAAGATTTTGGGGAAAGACGGGGCTTGATTTAACTTTGAAAAATGACAGATAAGGACCATTTTAAGACATTAAAGATTGTTAGTGTCGGGTATGATAGTTTTTAAGAGATCTTTAAGTAAAACAAAACAATTTCACAATCAAACAAGAATGTAAAAAATTTCATTTTGAAAGACCTTGGTTCAAAAGAAAAATCATACCATGACATAACATTAAATTGAGATCACCACTTATCGCAGACAAGACAACTCTTTGTGAAGAAACATCGTTTGAAAATATTTTATTTTAAATCACTCTCCCCTCAATCCATGACAGAAGTCAATAATTGAGTGACTTAGGTTTTGATAACATGAAGTCCGGTGATTTTCAAAAATTAGTCCAATATATTTTCAAAACAATATTTTCCATTTTCAAAACAATTTAATCAACTTATTCAAAATTGTTTAAAAATGGTATCCTGCACAAAGATACGATAGGTGGTTGAGAAGCTTCGTTGTTAAGCTATAGGCTTGAAGAAAACCATCCGATGCAAGGAGATTTTACGCTGCATTTTGAATGCCAACCGAGGTTAAATTAAGTCTCGCTCTTCAATCACTTAGAAGAAAACCACATGGCCGATGCAAAGGAGACCTCTTACGCTGCATTTATGCCAACTCCATATGTAAGTCCAATTAAGCTCCTGCTTCTTCATTTGTCAACCCAATATCACTTTCCTTTCTTTCGGCATCCAATCATCTTCAATTGTGGGATCCGGATCATTCTTTATACCAATATACTTGCATATGTTAGTGAACACACATACAAATATATGGTGGTCGACATCACCCAAACAACAATCGACTAATAAAAGTCAATGCAACATATCAATCGATCATATAAATGTATGAGAATAATGTGTTCATCAAACTCTAATCATCTAATCCTAGCAATCATATCCTAGGCACCTAGTCCTTCAACATAGGTTAACATCATTTTTAATTAAGCATATTAGGATAATTAAGAAAGCCCTTTAGATGATGTAGATTTGAAAAACATTATCCCCCTCAATCCATGACTCATTTTATGAAAAGTTAAAAGCTACAAAGTCATTGATTGAGTTTGCAAATAATAAACCAAACCCATTGTTTTAAAGCAACTCATTTTCCAATTATTTTGAAATACAACAAATATTTTTCTCAAGAATTTTAGACGAAAAATATTTGTGTAGGAACAATAGCCTTCACATACTTTCCTCATTTTGATTTTAGGATAAGTGTCTAATATTTTGAAAATTGGTTTAGCTTAACACTTTCCTTTCTTTAAGAACGGTTATCGAAATAATAGCCATATTTTGCTGGTTACGCTTTTGAAGTAATCAAGCCATTAGTTGATGTTGGCACGCCTCAAATAATCAGAAGCCATATTTTGAGACATGTTATAAAAGAATATTTACACCTCCCCAACTTCATTCTAAAGTCCCGTGCATTATTGAATGACATTTCTAAGACCGTAGATGTTATCGATATCGTAAGACATGTCTTGAGAAATCATATTTTTTATTTTGAAATTTTTCTCATTTTTGGGTTTTTGAAGATATTATATTTTTATATTTTCTTTTTGTTGGTTTTATATTTTTGTATTTTGTTTCCGATAAATATACAGGGATAGAGTAGATGATATAGTTAAAGAAGATGATGATACGAACGTGATAAGGATATCGCAAAGACGTTGTAGAAGATGAAGTCATCAACTCTTAAACATTCACCACCAAAGCTTCCGTGGCTCTTGAATCAAGAAAGAAATTGAACCATCCGAAGTGAGACTTTGGCTTCCCCAAACCTAAAATCCTTTAGTCAGCGTATTCAAGCTCTATTTCAAGCTTGCCTTAGCCAAATGTGAGAAGCACACCATTATCATAACCTTGCCCTTCTTTTCAAGAATAATCACGCGGATTCTTAGTTCGAGGTTATATCATCCACAAGAAGAACAACAACGTATCATCCCACACATAAATAATCTTCTCAATTTCCATTCCGAATAAGTCTGAAGTTTATCTATTCCAAAAGTGTCAAGAGAACAATTCCCCAAGTAGTTGAGTTGATGCAGCCAGCTCTTAGTATAATGCTCAAGAACTCTCCGAATACACTTCATGAGGGAATGAAGAACACCTCCCATGTTCACATTTTTCTTCCCTGATGAACGTGTATGAATCTCAAGAACCCGAGGTACACCAATACCCAAGAGCTCTCCTAATACACATCATGAGGAAAGAAAACACCTCCCCATGTTCACATTTTTCTTCCGATGATCGTATGAAGCTCCAAGTATCCGGCATACCAATACCTAAGGAAGGAATAATCAAATAGCAAGCTGTCATCGACATTATCTCTCGGAAGACAATCTCTCGGATGTCAACTCCTAATAAGTGATTATATCTCAAAATCACTGATTAAGCACTCAAGTGAAACAACAGAGCATCCCCAATGTACACAATATCTCTCCCCATCGCTGTGATACCATCGAAATCACCACACACTAGTGTACCTCTTTTATCTTCAGAAACTTTCTTAACATCACTTCCCCACGCCGTTGAATACTAACACTAAACGCTTTGATGAGTAAAACCTTGAGTTTCTCTCATGTCATGACATTTGTTTTTCCTGATATCTTCAACTACTTAGAAGAATTAAGTTCATCAAGTTTACTCGCCATGAGTCAAACTTGAGTTTCTCTCATGTAACATTTGTCTTCCGGGTAATTTCAATTTAGAAGTATTAAGTTCATCAAGTTTACTCGCTTAGGTGCTTGTCTCCTTACGCCTTCGTTTTGACACTTCTAATCAACTTCAATGCCCAAATACTTGAAATTTGTTGAGAAGATTTCTTAAGTCTTGTGAGAATCAACATGTCAATAATGTGAGCAAGTCTAATTGGGGATTAAATTACATATCATGTTCCCCAATTAGTGCTCTAAGACCCATACAATCTGATGAATGCCCGCATTAAGAAGAAGTCTTTGATCATTAAATACAACACGCCTTTTGGTCTTCTAACATATAAAGAAATGCAGAAATGCATAGAGACTCGACCTTCTTCAAGATTGTCCGCTGGAATAGATAGTCAAATATCTTCAACTCACACCAAAAGCATCCCAATTAATCCGCTATCTGCAAACTTCCTCTAACTAAAAATCCCAGCCAATATGCAAAGGAAATCATCAAAGTACCG
>OU343225.1:67185579-67265900 GCA_910596185.1 Chrysanthemum makinoi | reverse complement strand
TATGTTTTCTTAAAGGCTTCCGAGGGCTCGAGATATGTAGAAATTTGGTCTTCATTATAAAGTTCACTGAATCTATCGTTAGCAGGCACACTACACTTTCCTTCACGTTATTGTGCCCAAACGTTTTTCTTGTTATTTGTTTCTATGTTGTAGGATTCGGGTATAATTCTTAGCCTTTCATTAAGTTTTTTTTTTCTTCTTTGTTATAGGATTCTTAATTCGTGTCACGTACTTTGACAGTATTGAAATGCATAAATAGTTGCTTTTCTGCATCCTTGTTGCTTTTCGCTTAAGTTTGTTTCCTTCAAGTGACTAGTCCTAGACTCCTAGATGCTTTTCGCTTGGTTCTTTGTTTTGAGAATTCGGTTATATGCATATTCACCTATATAAATTTGTAACCATTTTAAGGGATTCGAAGTTCTAAGTTTCTAACATTATGTTAATAGCTTACTAAGTCTTTAAGGGATTATTGTAATACCTGGCCCAAAATAAGAGAAAATAAGGCCACAAACATATTTTTCTTTTACTACTCATTTGTCCAAAAATCCCATAGCAATAAAAAGACAAAATAAACTGAATGTGACCTAAATATTTGCCAAACAAAAGAGTTAAATTTGTGAAACAAAGGATAAATAAACTGAGTTCAATAAAGTATACTACATAAAACTAAGTTATAACCAGTTTTTTGTATTTTACAAAAAGGACTTCAAAGGTAACCAGGCCAAAATTGTTTTCTTTAAAAGACTATTCGAAATTTGATACCAAACTCAAACGAAAGTATTTAGTGGCAATGCAATTGGAGTTGGATATCACTCGCGCAACAATTTATCCCGATATAAATGCTAAGAAAGTTTGGATAAAAATTTTGTATAATTTTGATGACTGTTAGTTCGTTTATAAAAGGTCAATTAGAAGCAATAATAGATTTAATAAGCTAACAACGTATATAATAAAAACGATAAACTATTCAAAACGATAAAAATACCCAAATCCTTCGTGGTATTTACTTGATAAAAAGTTGAGAATTTATATTAACTATTGAACATTTATAAAGGATGCTATTTTTTTTCTCATTTAACCGCATGCGACATCACGTACCAACAATTAACATAACACTAATCTCAAAGTATATGAACCGAATACACCAATGTATATGACGTATCAAAATTTCCTTTCTTCAACCCATGTGAGATTGAATTAGGGCTGAGCAAACCACTCAAACGGATCGGACCGACCGAGGTTAAAATAAAAAGACAAATATCCGTAAAAATAATAAAAATATTAAAAAAAAAAATAATACTCCAAAAATTCCAAAAAAAATCCACAAGATCGGGTATGTTAGTGCATAAAAATTTTGTGAAAACTTTTTTTATAATTTTGAGTTTTGATACGTTTTTTTTAATGCACAAAAAAAAATTTTGTTGCACAAAATTTTCAACTTGTTTTAGTTAGATACGCAATGTTATTTTGATGAAAAAAGTCAAAAGAAGTTGGGTGCAAAAACCAAATTTTGATGCACAATAAAACGATTTAATGAAATATTTTTTCATAATTTTTTTCGGAAAAATATCAATTTTTAGAAAAAAGTTTTTCACAACTTTTTCATGCACCATCATACCCGATCTTGTGGAATTTTTTGATAATTTTTCGAGAACTTTTTTTGAAAAAAAAATATTTTTATCTTTTCACGGATATTTTTCTTTTTATTTGATCTTTATCATATATATATATATATATATATATATATATATAGTGAGGATCATGTGCGGATTTTTAATTTTAGTGCGGACGTACGGATGGATCTGGTCCGCCCATTTCAGATATGATCTTGACTTTTTGTAAAAAAGTCAAGATCTGCGCTAACTTCACTGTAGCAATTGACCATGTAAAAGATTTTTTTTTTTTTTTTTTTCCTTTTGAGCGAACCTTACTATTGTTATCTTCTATCATTTTTTTATTTTTTCAGATTTTTCTGAGCACTTTTTGTTTTCTTGATTATGAGTTCTGCCGTGATATTAACGATATTTATGAGTCCTACTGTGATATTAAGAAACTGTGATATTATAAAATGGTGAATTGGTGATATTATAAAACCAACTGTGATAGTAAGCTTTTTTACATGTAAAAATGACTTGTGATATTAAGAAACATATGATAGTTACTATGATATTAACAATTTTATTGAAAAAACATATGATAGTTACGGTGATATTAACAATTATATTAAAAAACAAGACTCTGTGATATAAAAAGTAACCGTGATATTAACATTTTTTTATTAAAAAAGTTACAATGATATTAATAATATTAGTAAAAAAAACAAAAAAATACTGCGATATAAAAAAAAATTAGTGTGATATTAACAATTTGTATTAAAAAAAAGTTTATGTGATATTAAGATCAGATCTTGACTTTTGTAAAAAAGTCAAAATCGACCTTAATATCACAATATCTTTAATCATGAAACGATTTTTTTTTTGAAAATTTTTTCAGCGATTCTTAATAATTTATCAGCCTCTTTATTTTTCTAATTTTTTCAGATTTTTTTGATTTTTTTTAAAAACTACTGTGATATTTCCGCACCATCCCTACTTAAAAGCTTAAAACCCACCCGATCCCTTCCTATATATATATATATATATATATATATATATATATATATATATATATTTATATATATATATATAATGATAGACTATCTAAAAGGACATAAAAAAGCTGTTAATTTACACTAATTCTTGTGCTCATGCTTCCCGGGCCGTAAACTACGGTACGCGAAACATGAAGACAACAATGTAATCTTTATTTCAACTTGTCATAGTTTTAAACACCCCAAGTATATAAGGAAGCACAATTTCATTCCTCCGATCAATGCGGGATTCAAACCTTAGAACAAGTCTCACACAACTAGCCCCATTAATAGGTTGCTCTAACCTTTTGTTTCTGTAATCATATACAATTGGAGTTGGATATTCTCCATGAATAGTACCACAATCACCCGAAATTTTGGTCAGACTTGTTCGTTTGGATTTACTTTTACTTATACTAAAGCCAATTACCAATTTCATACGTTGTTTGTTGCGAGAAGTAGCTGGATTTGAAATTGATCTTGACTCTTAAGAGTGTGTTAAGTAACTCATTTGCGTACTATATTCCTTACAACCTAAGTGGTCATTTTCTATCGAAATATTAAAAGGTTACGTATTCATTTTGGGTTCTCAAGGTACGTTAGTTCTAAAACAGGACCCATGGAATGCATTTGTGTTTAAAGTATGCTATCTGCAAGTGGTTTGTTTTGGATCCTTTGTGGCCAGATTATGTTTTCGGATCTTAAACATTTTGTTCACTAATTTATCCTTGTCATGTGCATACAATCACTTTGAGTTTTTTTTATATATATATACAAAAGGTTACATAAATCGTATATAAAAGAGTTAAATTTTTTGAAATAAAAGAGTTAAGTATTTGTGAAAGAATTAAATCGTATATAAAAGAGTTTTGACATAAATATTACTGAACTTTTGTTTTTAAAGGAAATGGTGTGTTCGGACATGTTGAACAAACGATCATCACGTCTCTTATTTCATAAATATGTAATTGGTTTTTAAACTAGCCTTAAACATTCATAAATATTTAGTGGAAATTGTTTTCCTAAATATTTAAGGTATGTTTGGCAAAAATAGATTGTGTTGGTGTTGGTGTTGTTGTTGTTGTTGGTGCTGATGTTGTTGCTGAAAAAAATTATAAAAAGATATTATTTTTATAAGCTACATTAAGTAATATTTTATTTTCAGAGATTATGGAAGATTATTATTTTTATAAACTCGTATAAGTTATGTCTGCTAAACAAAGATTAGTTTTTAAGTAGCTTATTTTTTAAAAAAATAAGCATAATCTCTCCATAATCTCATGTGCCAAAATTAGCTAGTCTTTTGGCCCCTAAAACATCAACTAAGTTCATTAAACCAAATTTTGCTAAGTTCTAACCAGTATCTTGTTTTTTTTATGACTGTCAGAAATTTGATACCAAACTGAAACGAAAGTATTTAGTGGCAACGCAATGTCGGATATCATGATATAAATGCTAAGAAAGTTTCGTTAAATATATATTGTAAAATTTTGATGAGCATTAGTTCGTTTATAATAAGGTCCATTGTAAGCAATAATAGATTTATCAAGCTAACAACGTATATAGAAACAAATAAACTATTTAAAATGTAAAAAAGTTGTTAAGTTACTTCAAAACGATAAAAATAGCCTGACATCACGAGTTAAAAATGTTGGCAGAAGTAAACAAATCCTTTGTGGTATTTACTGTTGGAATATGTATATATTTATAAAACCGTGCATGTCTGGATTCGAACTAATGACCACGGGATTGCACACATTAGCGAATAAGAATTAAAGTTATAATTAATGTTAATGATTACGATTAATTATTACACAAAACCTGTCTAATGATCGTTAAGTATTTAACGGAAATGACTAACGACTGTTAAATATAAAAAGGAGAGAATATATGGAGAATAACTTAAAAATGGAGAAGATTCAAGTTCCCATTTTTCCTTCTCAATGTGGCCGGCCATAGGGGGCTTCACCAAGCCTAAACCCTAACTTTTCCTACAAGTTATTCTACCACTATATATACAAGGTTTAGGTTAAAGGTTTAAGGTTAACTTTTGTGCATTTAATTAACCCTAGATCTTTCCATCTCCTCTCTTTTGCATTGTATGGTCGAACCCCTCCAACAAGGGTGTTTTGGTTTTGTTTTTCTTATAAAACAAGGATTTGTGTTAGATCTAGCAATCTATTTGATTCATGGTTAATTCGTGTGTACAAAATTGTGGTGGTAAGACATTATTCCCACCAATTGGTTTGAGTTGTAAAACGGTAAAGGACAACTCTTTAAACCACTTCATCTTCTTTGTTCAAGAGATCTAACCAAATTGCAAGAGGTATGTTACGCATTTATTTCAGTTAATTAATTAATGTTATATTCTAAGTCTTCCGCTGTGTACTCTGTGATGTCTACATATTATTATTTGTATATATCATGTATCATAACCTCAACAGTGGTATCAGAGAGCTTTGTATAATGAGTAATTAATTACTGAAACACATAAAACAAATAAGTTGTATTGTGTTATTAATTGTATATGTAGATCTAGGGTTTGCAAAACCTAAACCCTAATTTTTTTTGGGGGGGGGGGGGGTTTGTGCCCTAATTAGGGTTTTGTAAACTTTTGTTTTTAATTAGATTAGAAAACCCTAGGTTGCATGCAATTTTATGTGTATTAAATTGCGTAACTTTTAATTGCATTAATCGTTAAGTGTAATTTATGTCCATGATAAATACATGCATGTTTTGTCATGGATCCTTTTTATTGTATGCTTTACTTGGTTAAGTGAAATACACTAATTTTTGATAGATCTAAAATTGGGGAAAACCTCAATTATTATTATTAAATCAATTATGTGCTATGTGGTATATGTTTTAATTTTGACTTACGCAATCGATGAATCGATGCATGTGGCTCACCTTGTACGTTGCTGAAAACAGGTGAAAGTCTTAATTAGACATATACATATTGACAGATCTAGAATTGATTATTAATAGCATTTATCAAAAGGTTTGCATGTGGCTATTTGATATGCATGATTAATTGTTAAATTATGTATTGATTGTTTATATGTTTATTTTATTAAATACTTGCTTGTTTGTTATGTGTAACAAGGGTATTTTTATAAGAAAAATAAACTGACCTAAACAATGGTGAAACATGTGTTTTTTTAAGCATAGTAATCGTAATCGTTTAATTGATTGATTTTTATGCACAAAATAGTTAGAACGGCTCACCCATTAATGAAAAACTGTGTGATGGGTACAAGGTTGGTACGCATTAAATTGTGACCTTAAAGATGAGGGTATGTAATATGCTTCGCGCTGACCTAATTCTCCGCTCGTTTTTGCGTCTTAATGGAGCTACCAAGTATTCCTATGTCCATAAAATCTTAAGGGTGAATTGACCTTAAATTCTACGCGCCACTTTTATGGTAATTAGTTGTAATTAAAGGTAACTCTTTAATCGGTGTAACCAATACCTCGATTAAAGTTTGATGATGAAAAGCTTAAACATTAAAACAAGGATGTGACTGTTTTAATAAAACCTTATGCTACGAAGATGAATGCATGACATCTTTGTACATATTTGATTTGACATCAAAAATCAAATTTATTACCCTTAATTTAAGTTATATGCCATCCAATGAAACAGAAACACCTGAGATTACTTTTTATTTGCGTGAGAACGTGATTTAGATCGTAATCAAAGGGTAAAATATCCACGTGACGTGAGAAAGGGCATGGATGATTTTGCAGTTTTTTAAGTTGGACAACTTAATTGAGTTATTGTAGTGAGAACTGGAAACTCAAGGAATAAGATGGGGATAAAACATGTTTACATGACAATTGAAATTGGCTAAATGTAAATCCCATAAATCTAGGAGTTGCAAATTTGAAAATTGGCAATTGAGGTTCGACTCGTACCATTTTGAATAATTTCATTACTAGCAGATCAACTGATGTGATGAAACTATGTCAATTTGGATCCTAGTTTTCAGTAAAAATTAAATGGTTATATGTTTATGAACCATGGGTATTTAATTTTCTTGAAAAGGTTAATTATCGAAAATACTAAAATTGAATTTTGTAATTCTTTTGAATGTATTAATGCAAAATTTAACCGTAAACGTGGTTTAGTCTTTTATTAGTAAATTGATCCATTCTGCTTTCAAACAAATGTTTGATCGAGAATAATTTACCGAAAAGACAAACAAAGTCTCATTTCCATTGGAGAAGAATGAGACTCAATCATATTTCTTCTCATGAATGAGAAAGATATAATGGGAACATTTGAATTGTCTAAATTCTAATGTAACTCATAGCAATGAATTGCACATCTTATTTTCCATAAAGATTTCATTACCCTCATTTGGTGAATGAATCCTTTTGTAACAAACATGACTTTTGATTAACTGGAAAACATGTATATGAGTTACTAAATTAGAAGCCAGACTAATTACCGCGAAAATTGGTAAAAGGCAACCTAGCATAATTTATCTAGTTGTTTTGCTTTAGCTTTTAAAGGTGCTACATACCAGTATGGGAATAGTAGGCCTGTTAAAGAAGAAATTGCATTCCCAATTTTTCAGGTTAATAACATTGATGGATAACCCATCATTCATAGAGTAGAATACACCTTTTAGTACTTTAGTAATAATTACGTATGGTTCTTCAAAGGTGTAGGAAAGTAAAAAGCAAACAAGTAGTTTTCACTGATTATGAAACACTTACAATGTTGTCAAATTCAGTGGGAGCATTGTGTTGCATTACTGAAAAAGAAGTTGTTCAAATGATTTCTAATTCAGTGGGAGCTACAAGCCTTATTTGCTGTGTAGTAATCCAAATTATCTCTTGCAAGGTTGTCAAGATCGGGATCTTACCCAGGATCGTTTTCGTCTTTGCAAGATCGTGATCGTAAGATCGGATCGGGATCTTAAGATCCTACTCTAATGTTATTTCTTAATACTTTATGTAATTTTATACAAATCTACAAATTCTAATACATTATAACCATAAAATACTATGAATACTTCATATAAATGTTATCCTAAATTATGATTATAAAATGTTTAAAAAGATTAACATGTTGTTTTTTGAATTCTACAAACAAACAACCCATAAATTTGTAGTTTTTTAGTTTGTAATCCGAGAAAAGTAAGATCGGATCGGATTAGATCGTAAGATCGTATGGTCAAGATCGGGATCCTATAAAATCTTAAGTTTGCAAAGATCCTATGTAGGATCCGGATCGTTTTTGCTTTGCAGTATCGTAAAATCGTAAGATCCTAAGATCAGGATCGGGATCCTCACAACCATGATTCTCTTGAATATCATGTAGATAATTACTTTCCAATTGTAGGCACTTATGTTTTTAGGGATAGTCGTGTACGTTTCCTTACTAAACAATATAGTCCTACATCTACTTGTTATATCTATGACACAAATAATATTAATCAAATAAACGAACGTGTATCGTGTTGTTTATATCTGCTACATGATGTTGTTCCATGCACAAGTGGGAGAGATCTTTATTGTGTGCAAGGTACAACACATATAAATATGATTTAAATGGATTCTCTTGACCGTAAGGTAAGAAAGTAACGTTCTAATAGGAATTATACATTTAAACATGTATGATTGCGCTATTAAGAATATGTGTCAAGATGATAACAAAAACTACTTTAAATATTTATGTCATTCAATATTTAATAAACACTTCTAGTTACAATTTACGTTACATGAGAACGTGAACTAGATTGTAGCCCAAGGTAAAATATCCACGTGTCGTGAGAACGAGCAAGGATGATTTTGCAGTTTCTTACGTTGAATATTTCAGGGAATGACATAATTAAATGAAGTGATTTAATACTACTTTGATTTTAAGTATTCGTTGAATGACTTAAATATATGTAGTAAATATTAACTTGAAATTATTATTTGAAACCCAAGGTAGTGTTTATAATTACTATAATTATACATGTTTATGATTTCTTTGTAAAGTCACAAACATGAAGTCTTTTAATACAAGACGTACAATATAAAGTAAGACGTTAACTTGCTATGTTTTAAGACATATGCATGAAGTCAATGAGTTGATCAATGACTTATAACGTATAGTGAGATTATAAATGTTATGTCTTTTGAGTTGGTCAAGAATACTTGTGTTATAATTAAGGCTGAGCATCGGGCCTCTCCCAACCCGTCCCGACCCGATGCCCGACAAGCACGATTCCCGATTAGCCGGAGAACTGAAACCGAATCCCGAACCGATTTCCGGCAGTCGGTATCGGTCGATGTCGGTCGATCGGTATGTCGGGTTCCGGTCACCTTCGCTTGTCTTTTCTCGGTTTTTTGCCCGTCCCGACCCGTCGGTCCGACCCGAGAACACAGAAAATTGGAACCGACTCCTGACCCGAGTAGCAGTCGGTCGGAATCGGTCGGGGTCGGAATCGGTTGGCGGGTTTCGGTCGGGAATGCTCACCGTTAGTTATAATGCATGCAATTGATTTGGTAATTCTATTGTACCATTAAGTTTTACTTTGTTAGTAAATAGGTAAGCCAAAGAGTAGATGATTATCTTAAAGATTGTTAGATTATCTTACAATATTAATTCTAATAAAATACCATAGTTTTATGGTATGTTCAGTTAGAAGAATAAAAATCTATTGGCATTTCTTGATTCAAGATAACTATAGTTATCTTCCAAAAGTTATCAAGGTTAGTAGATTAAGTATACATTAAATATACTCAATAAGACTCCAACCTAGAAGATTAATAAGACACCATTTGTTTATGGAATGTGATGAATCACATTAAGTCTTATAGTGAAGTTCTGAATATGTTAAACTACTTGTAAAGTGGGTTGTAAAAAAATAATGTCAGGAACTGTAAATGTTTTTTGTAATATCCCAAAAGAGAACAATGTATTGTTGCTCTACTTGCTAAACTATTTAAAGGTAATCTTTAAATTATTAAAGGCAAGTGGGAGTTTTGTTTAGATCTTGAAAGATTAAATTACAAAATACATAATCTTCTAAAATACACTAGCAAATATCATGATGAGGCTAAACATGTAAATGATAGACCTCAATATGATGGAATAGTCATTCATAGATCCGTAAGGATATCTCAGATATTTAATATGCTGAGGGATATGAGTTACAGGATCATGGTAAGCCTGTTAATCATAATGATAAATTTACAAAATGTTGAATTGTGGTAAATCAATCATACTATGAATGTTGAGATGATGTCCATAAAGATAATCAACTTTAGATACTTGGTTTATCTTAATAATGAATATGAGTTTCTTCAAAGGATGGAAACCCTAGTGGTTTAAATCTTTGTGTAAAAATCATATGGACAATATTGTACACGTATTTAATGTATGTCTAGTGATAATAATATTAATTAAGCAATTAACTATGATTGAATATTCTTTCCTAGATACATTAAATAGAAGTATAAAGATTATAATTGTCATACTTAGTTTCATTGATATAAAATTTTGACAATGAATATCAAATCTCTTTGTTCTGGAATTACTTTTGCGAGGACGATAAGTAATGCAAAGGAGTTTTTATGAATTCAAATAATCTTTGAATATGTACAGACTGCAAGAATCCATGAATGTATATATGCAAGCATCTAGGAGATGATTATTATGTTTAATATCAAATCCATGTTTATTTAATAATTAAAATAAGATTGCTTATAAATATTTCTGAAAGCTAGTGGAAGTATTATTTTTCATTTTCTTAAATCTTATATGTTGTATGGGCAACTACATTCCACCTAAATTAAGTTTTAGTTGAGAATGAAACTTCGTTTGTAAGATTTGGAAATAAGACATACAACCTTGGAATATATATTTATTACTATAAACATATGCGATAAATAAATGAGTCTAATAGAACATGATGGATATATGATGAGATCTTAAAGTCTAACTTGAAGATTCATCATGTACATCATGTTGTGTATAAGATTGTTGTGTCATGCTTGATTACAAGATGATTTGACAACATTGAAAGTTGTTAGTGCAATAAATATTTTAAAAGGAATATGTTTGGATTTAGAATCACATTCCACAGTCTGGAGATGCTCCTAGATTCTATGGATGAAAATATGGCAATTGTTTCATAATTGTCATTGCCGACGAACTTGAGTTTTGGTAGGCACCAACATTACACTATAACTGTTCAAAGTTTACGGATGTTTAAAGAGCATATTGTTGGTTTTACATAATGATGCTAGTATAATTGAGATGACACTCAATTCTAGTCATGGCATCCTTGATGATGACTAGTTGTGCTCAACTAAGAGCATAGTTGCATTATACATTAAAGAATAAAGAATACTTTAAACTTTAAAGTTTTGAAAGATGATTGTCATAAAAGGCGGTTCAGGTTGTTACGCACGTTATGGAATGATATGACAATATCAAGATATGTGTAAACACATACAAGAAATTCACTTATTGAATTCTTGAAATAAGTATTCTCAAAATTCCTATAGATCAAAGTTAGTTGAAATTATGCCCTGTCAACAAGTATGATTATCATGACTTGAGGCAAAAATTCATTAACTAAGAATTATCATGCATTGATCTATTTAGTATTTGGATAAAGGATGTTAAACAATTATTATAATGAATTAAAGTATTTTATACGTTTAATTTCATTTATAATATTGTGTCATGTATTTGCATGTTTAAATCCTTGAATAACTTAAGTTATTCTAAATAGTCCGTTGTCGATAAAAAACATGGGAATGATATTGAATTAAGACAAATCTGAGTATTAGTTAGAATATACTTGAAAGTATATTGATGCGTAGCATGACTAATTTCAGATGATATTCAATTGATTGAGTATAGGACTTATCCCACCCACATGATGGTACTTTATGGATCTTAGTCATTAAGTACATCATGAATATTTATCCTCTGACTTAAGATACCAGAGAACTGTCATGGATGTAGTGCATTTCTGTGAAGCAATCAAACGCTATACGTTACTGGTAGTTATAAGGGTTGTTTTCAGAAGTGTTGCGAAATTTATGAATTCTGCTCGTAGTCAAAACATGATTTGTTTCCTTCAAATATATTTTGAAGTATAATACTGATGGGCCCCTCGTAGGGTTGTCAAGATGTTTGCATGGCCATGCCCAAGGTCTCCTGGAGTATGTTCAGAAGAATTGGTAATCTTGATCAATCATATAAAGCGAGAAACAGAATAGTTAATTAAGAAATGAGTGAGATCCATATTCTTATTAACATGGTATTAGAAACAAAATGATGAATATGATGATGAATCATCAAAGTGGTTTTTCTCCAGAAAACTATACACGAGTTGTACCGGGGGAATTGGCGTGTTGTTAGACGCTAACCAATGTCATTACACGTTTTGTAAACATATCCAAGTGGGAGCTGTTGAAATATGTATATATTTATAAAACCGTGCATGTCCGGATTCGAACTCGTGACCACGAGATTGCACACATTAGCGAATAAGAATTAAAGTTATAATTTATGTTAATGATTACGATTAATTATTACACAAAACCCGTCTAATGATCGTTAAGTATTTAACGAAAATGACTAATGACCGTTAAATGTAAAAAGGAGAGAATATATGGAGAATAACTTAAAAATGGAAAAGATTCGGGTTCCCCTTTTTCCTTCTCATTGTGGCCGGCCATAGGGGGTTTCACCAAGCCTAAACCCCAACTTTTCCTACAAGTTATTCTACCACTATATATACAAGGTCTAGGTTAAAGATTTAAGGTTAACTTTTGTGCATTGAATTAACCCTAGATCTTTCCATCTCCTCTCTTTTGCATTGTACGGCCGAACCCCTCCAACAAGGGTGTTTTGGTTTTGTTTTTCTTATAAAACAATGATTTGTGTTAGATCTAGAAATCTCTTTGATTCATGGTTAATTCGTGTGTACACAACTGTGGTGGTAAGACATTATTCTGACACCAATTGGTTTGAGTTGTAAAACGGTAAGGGACAACTCTTTAAACACTTCATCTTCTTTGTTCAAGAGATCTAACCAAATTACAAGAGGTATGTTACACATTTATTTCAGTTAATTAATTGTTGTTATATTCTAAGTCTTCCGTTGTATACTCTGTGATGTCTACATGTTATTATTTGTATATATCATGTATCATAACCTCAACATTTACTTCTTAATGATAAAAAGTTGAGAATTTATATTAACTGTTGGGTGATGATGATGTTGCTATTTTTTATCATTTAAACATCCGACATCATGTACCAACAATTAAGAATTTAAGATAACACTAATCATAAACTATATGAACCAAATACAACCTATCAAAATTTCCTTTCTTCTACCCATGTGGGACTAAATACTTAGTTTTCAAAAAAGTAACTGAGAACAAAGTTGTTCTCGAGACACAACACATTGTTACTCTTCTAAAGCTATGAGAAAATTGATGCCAAACTCAAATACCTAATTTTAATAGCTCCTAACACATTATGTGAGCAGAGAGATTGTGAACGGTTTCGTAAAGCGGTTTAGTTTAATATTCAGCTTGTCTCCAAAGAGAGTACTAATTATTTGTCGTTAGAGAGGATAAGGGAGTAGTATACCAAATCAACACTACAATGAAATAATCTTTGTGACTATACTAAAAACTCAACAAACTGACCCATATGCGATTTAGAATTGATCTACCAATAAGAGTGGAAGAGTGTATCCAAAAAGGCACCATTGCCAAATCCATTAACCAATATCGTAAGTAATGATAAGCAATATTATCGCTTTCGATCAAAAAACTTCAACCGGTAGACCAATTGATAACCTTGGCTTCATGTCATCCCGTTATCCTGGGAATACCTTATCCACGTCATCCTGTTGTCAACCCCCGAAGTAATTATTCTACCCAAAATGCCCAAAACTATGTGACGACATTCTACCTTACTGCTTATACGATTTTTTTGTCAATTTGTCAGAAATTGATATTTTTATGATTTTCTCTATTTACTCATAGAATAATGTGCTAGGATGCAAGCATCTCAAATTTTTTGTGAAACTATTTTCTAGTTTGAAGTTTCATTGGTAATGCTTTTTACTACTGGAACGGCATATCACGTTGTGTAAGAATTGTTAACAACCAAATGGACAATTGTTGTAATCATGTCTAGGACAATGGTTCTTAATCAAACTAATTTCATGAGGTGATTATTTACATGGTCTGCCTATGGCACGTCTCAAGGTAAATACACTACGACATACTTTTTTTACATTTTTAGTGACTCTCAGAAGTTAGAACCACTTGTTGGAAAATGTGGTCAAAAGAGTTGAATGACAATTGATGTTTGTCATCATGTGTACTAATGTGAATTGAAAATAAAATTAATTTGTGGTTTTATTTTAATTCATGAGACATTAGTAAAATTAATATCGTTAATTAATTATGACCGTTTTCTTTCAATTCCATTTCCTATAAGTTGAGAGCTCTCCTCTCATTTCCTCACACCAAGAAATACAACTTACTCCTCTCCATTTTTGTTTAACGTTCATCTTGACCTTGTGTGTATCCGGTTTGTAATAGAGGGAAGGCACGATTTTGGTTCGCCTTGATAACCCGTTTGTGCTAACGGAGTTATCCGTTGTTGTTGTATCCTGGGAGATAGACGTTCATGATTCTCAAACACCGTGGAGAGGACGAACCTGTCTTAAGGAAACTGTGAGCATCACAGGCATCAACATTTTCCTTACTTGTGTTTTTTATGTCTCAACAATTTAAAGATTTACGGTATCATTTCTCTACACTTTTATATTTTCATATTACTGTTTACTTATCTCTTATAGCAATTCATTGTATCACATATACAACAATCTTAAGACAGATCATATTGCCTTAAGATATGATAACATGATAAAGTAATATAATACGACGATTGAATTTTAGTATTTCTTGCTCAAGAAAACTTATCACTGCACTAGTACGTAACATGGCATTATTTTAATTGATGTCTACCTTGTGTTTTTGTACATCATTTTTTTAAGAAAGGGCTTGTTAGATAGTTAAATGCTACATAATTTTTCTTTTCTTGGTTTGCAACTGCTTTTTGTTGCGTCTGATGAATAACATACATGTGCCTAGTAGGAACTTAATTGTTGGAGTTTATGGTGGGAATAAAACAAGTAGATTTTTTTTAATTGATTGAAAAATGCTCTACTTTATGTGTGAATCAAGTCGTATAATCTATTTGATTGAATGAGGAGATAGGCCCTCCAATGAGATTTGATTCATTTATTTATAAAACTTCTATTATTCAGTAAATCAACGAAGCTAGCACTTATTTTGCCTGTTTGATGTTGTGGCACGATATCGCTTTGAGTAAATGATATAAGTTGCGTAAGTGGTAATCGGAATAAAACTCATTTGTGTGGAATGTGAGTATATTTGTAATTTAGGCCCATATGCAAGCATTTTTTTTTGTGCAAAACAATAACTTTGATTTCACGAAAGAAAAGGAAATTAACATATAGTTTGGGGTAAGTTTAACTTGGACTACTTTAATCTTTTGGTAAAAGAATTTGGTAGTTGCATTTGGCTGAATAAAGATAAAAGCTTTCGGTTGCGACACTAAGTAAAGGATAACATGTATACATGTATATCAAAGAGTTTATATTTATTTGATCTTGAAAGAAACGTGAGTGTCATATTTGGTAGATTAAATATCTACGCAAGCATTTAACGAAAGGACCCAAGGAGTATATATAAGTGGTCACTTACTTATGAATTTTCTTGATTCATGTCAAAGAAATTGAATCGAAATTGCGATTGCTTGAATAAGTTTTGTGATTATCATGAAATACTATTTACTGCTCAAAGCTTCTACTTTGTTAAGATGGCTTTGATTTGAAGAAAAACAATAGTGCTTTTCTGAAATTAACTCATGAGGTTCGTTTCTATTGTTAATGAAACATTATTTGATTGACCCATATCAAGACATGCATATTTTCATTTTGTTTAATGTATCAATAATTTGGTAAATGTATTAATAACTATTCTACCGTTACATATGAAGGGTTACGGTGTGGAAACCGTTTGGTTTGAGTATTAATAACTATAAGAAAATAATGATGTGGTCATTTTAATTCTTTGATTATGAAGTTGTATCATTATCAATCTACAATTTTTAAGAATTCTCTTTACCTTTTGAAGATTTGCCAACGTAATCATTTGGCTATAAAATATTGGCTTCATAAATGGGAAATCGGAATCAAACATGGTTTTGCAAGTAAAGTGTCATTTAGGCTCCGAAATACTTACATGTCTAGCTACGTTGTAGCAAGAATATGTGTTGTTTGCTTAGTAAACAAAAGATTTTTGTGCATAATATTTTAGAGTGCGTGACTAAAATATTAAACTTGATTTCTTTAAAAAAAAGAGTTGAGCATAAATGGGTGAGCTGTTTTATCGCAATTGTTTACTTTGGCACAACTTTTTCGTTGTTTTAATGCAGAATTATGTGATATTTTTTGCAATGCTCAACTTAAATTGTTTGTTTCATTTGGTGCAAAACATTTGTGGCAAAGTAGTGCCTATTTAAAGTTGTTTGGTGCGGTTTTGTACAAATAATTTTATAACATGAGAATATATAAGTCACTCGATTTTGTATCGAGTATTGAAGGTTTGGATGTTTCAAATATTCTGTTGTGAATATTGTTGCGAATAATCAAACTACTTGTTGTTCTAGAAAGATGAAAAATCGTCAAGACTTGTTATAACTCATATTACTAATAATCGAACGGTTTGTCATATGTAAGAAATGACTATGTGTTCAATATAACCGTGTAGGACATTGTGAAATGTCAAGAAAGAACACACATATAGATGACAACGAATTACGTTGGTATATGTAACTAACTTGAACTGTGTGATTGTCATCCAATATGAGCTATTATCCATTCGCTAAGTTGGACATATTTTGATTGTGTAAAATGATTACACATTGATTTTATGTGATTATAATCACATAATAAATTGTGATTAAATGTGATTATATATAATCACAAGTGAATTGGAATGACATGTTATAAGTGTAAGACTTACACATATAACTTATGGGATCCTCCTAAAACATGTGTGGTTTAAGGTGGTGATTTGTCTAAAAGAAGAATGTTAGTAAATGAAGCTATGAGTAATCAGAATGATGCATTTTCTATCATCATGCTTGATTCCTTGGTCTATAGCATGCTAGATTTGGAATCACATTAATATGATCGGAAAATAATTAACATAAGACATTCAAAAAGTTTGCATACACTAGTTTGAAACTTGTGAAGTGACAAATTACTAAGGATCCTGATGTCATATCCATGTGAAAAAAAATCTTATAAACAAGATTAATACATTAAAAGAGAGAACCTTTCTACAAAATTCTTGAGATAAATTCCATGTGGGGGATTCCGGCCTAGCTAGAGTTCAAAAGAACGTCAACAGAAATGAAGTTCTTGCCTAGTTGGAATACTCAAGAATTACCTAGAGCATGATATATTTAGAGTTGCACGAAACTCAAATTTGTACAAACATATTATGTCGATACGACAACTACTCTCAGCATGGGTGTCCCTATTGACGATATGAAGTCATAGAATAACTTTGCGGATCCGCTTGTGAAAAGCTAAATGTGAGAGCTAGTTAGCAAGTCGTGAGAAGGAATGTGACTAAAGCCCTTGAAAAGTTTATATGATGGAAAACCTAACACAGCTAACTGGAGATCCCAAGATCTGGGTTCAATAGGACAACCTACTTGTATAAACTGAGATCACTGTGGGGGAGTAATAAACTCCACATTTATTTAAGGGAATTAGCAAACTTCCTAGTCCATTCCTATAACAGTGACAATATGATGTTAAGTGATAACGCTACACGCGTCGTTCGGGGTCAAGGAAACTTCCTTTTCTTCGAGCAAGTTTTATAACACCCTAGGCAGTGAACCTAATCGTTGTAGTGTAGTAATTAGGGTAAGCCACGGGTATTGATATCGTTCTCTAGGGGAATAGGAATGCTAGTAGGGAGTTACTACGCTAAGGTTAAGGTTGAGGAAGATTATTTTGTATCTTTTTATATTTTATGAAAATAGAAAGGTACGATCTCGAATATTGGATTGGGGGTTGGTATTTCTAACGATTACTCTACTATTATCTAATTATCTAAACTAAGGTTGTGGGAGTCTATGTCTAATTAATGTGTGCTCATATGATAGTTTAAAGATGTGTTTACTTAGTTTGTATTACTCCTTAATTATCTCCTATTGATGGTTGAGTGTCACGTCTTATTCCTAGTTGCGTTGTGTGTCTAAAGTTGTAGGGTATGCGTTTCTCCTAACTCTTTGAACTTACCAAAGGGTCTCGTCTACAAAACCCACTAGATATTATAGACTCCTACTCTAAGGCGCTCTTCGGATGGTTTAGCCTACAATCACTCAGGTAATTATACGCTAAGGTTCACAAAGATGAATCAAGCATTAAGTGCACAACGAATGATCTATCGCATTCCTAGATCATTAATCAACTAAGATAAGAAACAACCAATCAATATTTAATAATTAAGTTTCATACTTCCTAAGCAAACACACAAATAAATTAGCCGGACATGGAGAACATGCAAGCATACACACAAATAATCAAAGACATAATTGAATTAATGAAGTAAAGACTTATCTTGGTGTAAGATAGGGTTAAAAACCCTAAAATACTGTACAAGACACCTTAGGTTCGGTTTTAGGTTTTTACTCCTAAGACTCTCCACACAAAGGAAAATTAGGATTCTATATATAAGATTACAATTGCGACGGCGCTTATATGTTTAGTGACGCCGTCGTGTCGCCGCCATTAGGGTTTCGTCTTGGCCACGTTAACCTTGCGACGGCGTCACCTTATGTATGTGACGCCGTCCTCTTTGACCGGCGTCGTCACGGTTGCATAGGCGAAAATGCGAGGTAAGCGTAACCTGCTGCTACTTGAAAGCCCAGAGCCGTCGCCCAGAAAACACAGTTTGAGTTCTGAACCGTCACACAAATCTTGGGACGAAAGTAAATCGGCAATAGCACCTGGCATGTGAAAGGAACTATTTAGCAAGCGGATACAAAGTGATCAAATAAGGACTCGACCTCAAAATGGTACCTTTTAAAACCTTATCAAATATCCCCACTTTTATTTGCTTCCTCAAGCAAATGTGCTTTAGCCAATTAATTTATAAGTTAGGGTCATGAATTAATTTAAAACGGTTCACAACACATATAAGCCCCGCAAAAGTCATAACAAGCACGGAAATTACATACTAGCACCTCACATGGGATGTTTGGACACTCACATCTCTCTCGGGTGTATATGAAATATAACAAATTGAAATGGAAGATAAACACTCATTAACCGGTCCTAGTACATAGATTACCATAGGCTTGAGAATAGATCAAATCTCCATCGCCGGTAAGCACCTAGGAAAAGACTATCAAAGGGTCTTTTAAAGGGTTGTAACGTTAGGCTTACGGTAGGGAAACAAAGGGTTTGGTGGGATAGGCTATATAGTGGTGGCAAGTAAAAAATCTTTATGTTAAGCGCATATGAAGAATGGCGTTGCTAAGCCAAGACTCGACACTCTAAACTCTAGATAACTGAAATAAATAAACATAAATTAAAGGATAGATGTAGGATGGTAGCCCGTATTTTTTTCTTTTTCACACTCTATATATATATTTTTTACATTTTACTCTACCATCCTCTATGATAACATCAAAATACTAAGGATTTACAGGCATATCCTACACTTGAGTTTTATTACTCTAACACTAATTTGACCCGAATTGAAAAGATCAAAACACTTGGGGTACATTATTACACAAACAAAGGGAATTTGAATTTTTAACGTTCCCTTCCCGTCATTTCATAAACTTTAACTTTTCCATGAATCCCAATCATCCCAAAACTGTATACAAAGGATATGACTCGACTTAGCAACTTATGCAAGCAACCAGATAATTGAACTAAGGGTTTAAAGTGGTAACAAACAATTGCACTAAAAGTGAGTGCATAAGGGGTAGGCTAAGGCGATTTGGGTGTATATTTGGGGGTGGGGTGTAAACAATGCTCTTCATTGATATTCCGGAAAAACGAAACATCACGAGAACCGCGAAAGGATAGGCTCTGAGGGGTTAACTAGGGGTATCGTGTACTAAAGATGAGTACAACGCAAAGGGTGTGGGGGAATTACTCAACCGAGATGGAAGAAGTAATTATATTACGGGTATCAAACAAGGGTTATCCTAATGCCTCTTATCATTTAGTTATTCCTAACTACACAAGTGTAGTCTTACTAGCGATCTCGGAATGCATCACAAAACAAGTTCTAGAATCTAATATACTACCGGTTCACACTCTAAGCATTGAAGATGAATGCTTTTAATTCCTACTAATCTAAGGGCGATCCTCACATTTTGGGTGGAATTTGGGTGGTAAGGGTTTTTGTGCTAGTCATATAACTTCCTATCCGTGAGACGCTTTTGTTAAAACTAATGGCCCACTCTATATATGTCAAAAAATTTTAAATTTGGTGCCAAAATTACCCTAACCGACATTTTCTCATGGTTTATTACAAAGTGCAATTGGACAAAGCAAATAATCAAGGATAAGCATAGTTTCAAAGTTCCCGTTTTATTTTTCCCTCCCTACACTTAAACTGAACATTATCCCCAATGTTCCCCGAAAGTATCAAAGTTATGATAATGGAAGGTAATCAAAAGCGAAGAAACTAATACTCCCCTGATTAGCTCGGTAGGATCCGTGTAAAGTGGTGGTTAAATTCTTTTCAAGAAGAATTATTGCGTGAAAAGCTCCTTCCAATCTTATGTAACTTCCTCTTGACAAACTAAACCTGCACACTTGAAGAAAAAAACAGACCAACGCGTAAAATCGGCGGTAATAATATATATAAGACTCGATTTAAACTAGGATATAATACTTGTGGAATGGATGTTTACAGAATTTCTAAGAAAATTAAGACCTAGAAAATTCCAAAAATTTATAAGTAGCTCAGAAAACGAGAAAAAGTAATGATGTTTTACTCCTTCACGAGCGTCGGGTTATCCGACAAAAACTGGTCCGATTTTCTGGAAAAAAATTCCGGAAAATTTACATCTTTAGAATCTGGAAAAATTTCTGCAAAACATCCATTATGACTCGATACAAGCATTTGACTCGAACAAACAAACATAAATATCTTTTAGTTAATTGTTATTCTCATGTTTACGTTTCTTTTGAAAGCGTGTAAATCCCTACACTTATCCCTTATGTAAAATACCTTTATATGCAATTAAGACGAAGTTAAAAACAAAATAAAGCATTTTTACAAATTTAAACATGAGGATAAACAATTAATAAAAGATATATGACACACAAATGAAAATAAAAATCAAATACACATGGGTTGCCTCCCAAGAAGCGCTTGTTTTGTTCGAGTCACGAGCCTGACTTTACCCTTATTTAACAGATAAAGGGGTTTTTTCCCTACACTTAAGTTTAAGTCGGGTGATAGTAGCGATACACCACCCTTAGGGTGGAAATACTCGTGAGGAGAGGTGATGGGTGATTTTATGCTCAAAGGAGTGTGCTCCATTCATTATAACCTTACCTAAGTCTATTGGTGCAGCGGGTGAATCAAATCTCCCTCCTAAAAATGGATCATCTTCTATCAACTTCAAAAGATTCTTAGTTAAGGATCTATCTTGACCTAATAAAACCGGTTTAAACCCATAGTGTTTCTTGTTATCAACCATGAATGGGTGATATAAGTGTGTAAGGTCATGGGTTACTCCTATATTAGCTTCCACTCTACATGGCCTAGAATCTACTACTTTTATCAAGCAACTACCCGGACTATCTATTTTGATGGGTGGATTGGGGCCTAATTCAATTCCAAGATTCACATCTAAAGATGGAAAATTGGGTAAGGTTTTTGGTTGAGGCTCCGGTTCATCAAAATTAGGGACTTCCCTAGGACTAAGAGAGAGGTCATGACAACAAGCATCTAAACCTACATTCTCTAGTGGCGTTTGGTCCAAAGGTTCTCTATCAATCGAGGTTCCTATAGTCTCTTCTACTTCTTCTGGGTAAGTTATAGGTGATGTGTGCTCCTCAAGTGATGGTAGGACTTGTGGGTTATCCGATGGGATTGGATTTTCTACTCTATCCTCCATCTTATCAAGATCACCTATGTATTTATTTTGTACTGTGGTAGCGTATGACATGCACCTTGGCACCTCAACTCTAATCATCTCCTTCCTAAACAACCTTTCCGGGAAGTTTCCAAATTGAAAATAGGTCTAAAGATTCGTTTTTTGGGTCCCATGTTCCACCTCTAAATTGGGCGTGAATCTCAAAAGTTTCCCATGCAATTGAACACCACGCCCCCAAATATCCCCATCCGCTACATAGTTAAGTTTCCTTTGGGTTTAGTGGGCGTACGGTGTAAAAGAATTGTAGTGGAAACAGTAAATCAATACCATGATAAAGGACTTTTTGTAATAAATATTTAATTCGAGTCCACGCCTCCGGAAAGGATTCATCATGATGTTGCTGGAACCTCAAGATCTCATTTTGGAGTGGAAGGGGTAAATTATGTAGTAGATTTCGCTGATTGGGTGAAAGTGTTGGCGGTTCGCGTTCTCCATAACGGCTAGCGGAATAGTCAATGAAAATGGTTACGAACAAAGGTCGAAGAAGATGGATAGACTAAGAGAAGCTAAAATGAGAAAAAATTTACTTGATAGGAATCAAGCAAAGAAACCTAAGCGAGGTGGACTACTAACTAGCTATTCTATTCCCCGGCAGCGGCATAAAACTTGATAACGCTACAGCGTCGTTGGGGTCAAGGAAACTTCCTTTTCTTTGAGCAAGTTTTATAACACCCTAGGCAGTGAACCTAATCGTTGTAGTGTAGTAATTAGGGTAAGCCACGGGTATTGATATCGTTCTCTAAGGGAATAGGAATGCTAGTAAGGAGTTACTACGCTAAGGTTAAGGTTGAGGAAGATTATTTTTTTTATCTTTTTTATGTTTTTTTAGAAAATGAAAAGGTACGAATCTCGGGTATTGGATTTGGGGGTTGGTATTTCTACCGATTACTCTACTATTATCTAATTATCTAAACTAAGGTTGTGTGAGTCTATGTCTAATTAATGTGTGCTCGTATGATAGTTTAAAGATGTGTTTACTTAGTTTGTATTACTCCTTAATTATCTCCTATTGATGGTTGAGTGTCACGTCTTATTCCTAGTTGCGTTGTGTGTCTAAAGTTGTAGGGTATGCGTTTCTCCTAACTCTTTGAACTTACCAAAGGGTCTCGTCTACAAAACCCACTAGATATTATAGACTCCTACTCTAAGGCGCTCTTCGGATGGTTTAGCCTACAATCACTCAGGTAATTATACGCTAAGGTTCACAAAGATGAATCAAGCATTAAGTGCACAACGAATGATCTATCGCATTCCTAGATCATTAATCAACTAAGATAAGAAACAACCAATCAATATTTAATAATTAAGTTTCATACTTCCTAAGCAAACACACAAATAAATTAGCCGGACATGGAGAACATGCAAGCATACACACAAATAATCAAAGACATAATTGAATTAATGAAGTAAAGACTTATCTTGGTGTAAGATAGGGTTTAAAACCCTAAAATACTGTACAAGACACCTTAGGTTCGGTTTTAGGTTTTACTCCAAAGACTCTCCACCCAAAAGGCGAAAAATTCGGATTCTATATATAAGATTACAATTGCGGCCCGTCACCTTATGTTTAGTGACGTCGTCGTGTCGCCGCATTAGGGTTTCGTCTTGGCCACGTTAACCTTGCGACGGCGTCACCTTATGCCCGTGACGCCGTCCTCTTCAGCTTCGACGTGTCGGATTGCATCTAGGCCGTCGAGTAGCGACGGCCTACTCTTTCACAACTAGGCCCGTCTCTTGAAAACCGAGTTTTAAGTTCGAACCGTCACACAAATCTTGGGACGTCGTCAATAGCACTGACGCCGTCGCCTTCTACTTTCAGCAACTGTGAGTGTCTCGATTTCGACTTTGGCCATTTTCTTCATATATTCATGCCTTTTCGTCCAAATAAGTGCCATTCCAGCATTTTGCCTTCACGAGACCTAAAAAGTGAAAAGGAACGATATTAAGCAATAACGGATACAAAAGTGATCAAATAAGGACTAAAACGACCCCTCAAAATGGTACCTTTTAAAACCTTATCATTAAGCATATGGCTTTTAATGATTAATGGAGAATCACCTATGTGGGAGAGAAGTGGGGTCGCTTCTAAGGGAGTTGTGGGGGCACAATTCTTAACAGCTCTCGCAGAACCAGGCTAATGTTCATGACCATAACGAACATAACTATGAGAACCAAAATGTGTCAAGGAGATATTTGTGTGAATATATATTGTCGTCTCCACAAACAGCGGACAGTTCAAAGACATCAAGTTCTATTGGCTGCTAGGAGGCTAAGTATATTTCACGAGGCACTACTACAAAAATGACCTTTTAGACCGGTTGTACAAGGCTTTTAGACCGGTTACCTAGCAGGTCTAAATGAGGGGAGGTCGAAAAGGTTGTTATCATTTACACCGGTTGAAGCACCGGTCTAAAAGAGGGTTATTTAGACCGGTTGATACAATAATATAGACCGGTTGTAGCACCGGTCTAAAAGAGGGATATTTAGACCGGTTAATACCATTGGAACCGGTCTTTATATAATTTTTCAAAAAAAAAATTATTGGCTGTTTGAGATTGCTTAGTTGAACTGCTTATAGAAGAAATGAGACTGCTTGTGACTGAATATTGAAGCTGTTGCTATTATTAAGGGATTGTTTGAGATTGTTTATTGAAACTACTTATAAGGCTTTATAAGTAGTTCCAATAAGCAATTCCTAACAACCCCTTAATAAAAAAGCTAACAGTTTCAATAGACAATCTTGAACAGTCTCGTTTCCTGGATAAGCAGTTTAATCAAGCAATCCCAAACAGCTTTTATAAGCAACAATTTCTATAAGCAAACCCAAAACAATCACTAACAAGTACTTTCAATAAGATAACTCAAAATATCCCTTATAAACAGTTTTAAATAAGTAAAACATTCCCTACATGCAACTTCAAACATCCCTTGTACCTAAATCTTAAGACGCAATCATATAACAAACCTAAATATTCAAACTCGAATGCCAAAAATCTTTAAACAATGATGGTCATCCATTTCATTATTTAGCACAATTCCGGTCGAGGGAGATAAAATACCGCCACCAGTTGGGTAGTTGACAGTGGCCGTCAATGATACAGCATTTCCATCTGCATCGACTATGCAAAAATGACTCGTACCATGATCTTCAATCTGACTCCACCTGGTAAATGCACAATTCCATAAACAATGAATGAGAGTCAATATAAACTTAATTTTGTACGCGGACATGTAATATTCAGAAGGGAAAGACATGTAAATAGTATATCAATACTTAAGTCCCATCAATAAGCAATTGAAAACAGCCCCTATATAAGTATATTATAAGCCGCTTCAAGTAGAAATCGCAAACATCCAAATTTGATTCATTTACCAGATAAGCTCTTAGTTTTCTCCGGGGAAGTGAAGGGGCGTACCGAGGGCTCACAAACAACTCGATAATTATAGGTCAAGACTATGTTGTATGCATGTTGATATAACTCCGCATCTATAGATTTAGCCCCCTAACAATGTAAGCTCATCTCGAAATTGTGTGCTGCTTTCGGCAAGGTTGCAAATTAGACCTACGTAAATAACCTTTTTATTACCTAATCACATACTCTGTAGTAAATCAAATTTTAACTTCATTACGAAACTAAATTCATAATTAACGCGATCACCTTCTAAATTTCTACAACACAGTAAATGAAAAGTATTCATAATCCGCAATACGATCTTGTGAAATTAACAATTATAGCCTAATTAGTACTTTTTAAATCTCCCAAAACATACTAAACCAAAACTGTAGAATGATTAATCTAACAAAATCATAATCCGCAGTATGATCACGTAAATTTGGCGATAATAGTAATTACCTTCTAACATTCACCTGTTAAACCACATCCTTAAGTTCGTGGCCAAGCTTCAACAATTTCAGGTGCGGCACAATCTGATTGACCCGACCATTTCGTTGCACACCTGCAAGAAGTCATAGAGATCATCAGTCACACCCATTTCATCATGTCGAATGTCTTTTTCACTTTCACAATGCTTATTTAATAGGAATCTAACAATTCTCTTTTAGACAATGAAAACGCAATAACTTACATTTTCCGCATGAGCTTGCATTGCTTTAAACTCAACCGCCTTTGTTAGGTCACTAGTTTTACAACACAAGCAACATATAAGAAATAGAGAGGCGATTGAACAAGTATCAAACACACATACAGGTAAATAAGGAGACGGTTAGGCGTAGGATGTGAATGAGAGAAAAACTTGAACAACCAACCTTCAAATGAAGGTTATACAAAGTATTTATAGGCAAGGAGCTAGGGCAACACTCCCACTCCTTCCCTTTTCCTTATTGGGCTTGGGCCTAAGCTCATGGGCCTTCTACATAAGCTTAAGGCTAATAACAAACATAAAGGCCATAATTAAGCTAACTATTACATATTAATTACTAACACTTGATTAATGTTTAGGAGTGTTTCCAACAATCTCCCCCTAAGTGTTAGTGATGAAAAACGGTGAAGGCGTTGATGTAATAGTTGCTTTGACGTCTTCTGGCATTCTTCTTTCTTTTGAGAAGAAATGCCTTGATTCGAACAATCTCCCCTGTGTAGAGAAATCGTCTTTTTTAGAACGGTTATGCTTTGACGTCATCATTATCTTTGTTCTTTAGTTCTTTGTTCTTTGTGGTGAAAGTGATAGTATGTTGTTGTCAGCATCAAGTCTGCCTTAGGTGCCATTTTGCTCGGTGTCTCGCGTCATTCTTCAACATGCTCACAGCTCTTTGGCGTTGGATTTCAGTACTGATGAAGTTCTTTAAGTCTTTAACTTTGTAGATTCTTTGGTTTGACGAAGAATCATTATGACTTTTGTGTTGCTTTAAGATAGAACTTCCATTAGTGGTGATGTTGGCGTGAACATGACAAGAATCTGAACGATCATTCCGCTCCATAGCTTCCATAAGAAGCAAACATTAAAACGGTTAGAAATAAGCGGATTCCGGCACTTACAAGTTTGAACTTCGAGAGTGTTAACAGCATAGTGTGAAAACACCACTCTAATTCTTACAAAGGCCGTTCCTGAACCGGAGTCCCACAAGTGAGATAACACGATGTACGAAGTACATCTGGTTCAGATGAGTCGCTAAGGTACACGAAGCATCACTTCACGGTAGACCGTTTGAGACACCTAAGCGTAATCCACGGGAGTTACCAAAGTGACCTGCTGTCGGGGCTGTTTGATGTTGACCGCGGGGAGTTTCCATTCAATCACTGAGGATCACAAGTGTGAACCTCTCATAAATGTTCTCGACAGATTGCTAAGATCTGTGAAGGACTCGATAATGTACCACTGAAGTTCTTATTGATGAACGACAAGTGATAGAATGTCAAGTGTACCTAAGAGATCTTTTGATGAATCTCGTGGCTCTAGACTCAATAGTGCGTTTTGGTTTTCCTGAGCGGAGACTAGGGAGAGGGTCTCCTTCTTCAATACGAACAATCTCTAAGAGAAAGCCGATAGTTTTCGTAAGGTTCCCTGTGAGAATGAAACAAGCTTCTGTTGAGAGAAACTTGAGTGGCAAAGAAGGTTTAGTGCATGCGTCACTGGGTCCATGACGACGTTTAATCTTCAATACCAGTGTCATCTAGTGACAACCAGTAGCATATGAATTGAACCCGATTATGCGCCCTAAGTTGAATAATCTGGAGGGCTATTTCTTTTCACCCTTTTCTTTACGTTTCTTTTTGATTCTTCAACTCCTTCTTTCTCCGATTCTCATTTTCTCCTTTTTACAATCATACCTAAGGACTTCTAAATTCTAACTATTTGTGGTGTCCTTGGGTAAATCCCTCCGGCTCTGGCGGATCATAGGACGGTTATTCCTAACCTTAGTCACCTTATAACTCCATGACTAACCTATGTTGCCATAAAACCATTTACTTGAAAATCTCTCAAAGTGTTTGTGAATGAAAAGCATGTTTGGACACTTCAAGAGTTTTAGATTTTCGAAATACTCCCTCCATGTGCTTAAGAGTTTTAGCGGAAATCGCACAGTGAGGAAAGAGCGCGCCACTTTGATTGATCAACTCAAGATAGACAATTCCTTGCATGACACGATTACGTTGTATAGTTAAAGAGATACATTGTCAGCTTTTAGGTGACAACTAGCTCTAGTAACTACCTTGAAGATGTGGACAACCCCGGAAGGTTGTCAAACCCGTCAAAGTTCATGTTTATCTAGAGTTTCTCGAATAGGTACAATTTACTCGGACAAGTCTTGGAAGACAAGTCTTTTCAATATGTGACTGTTCAGATCTCGTCAATTCATGGGTTAAGTCTTTTCACACGAGCAAAACGCAACATATTTCTTATCACATAATTTTCTCCCCCTCGAAAATGGCATATAAAATGTTATTTTTGAACAGTTGAGAATAAATATGACCATTTTGAGTTTTGTGAGAAGAGAACCACTGTGAACAATTTTGTGAACAAAGATTTTTTAAAGTCAAATACTCCCCCTTAACAAGTGATATAAACGGTTGAGGTTATGAAAAACTTAAGGGGAAGTACTAGTTCTTTTGAGCAAAACCTTAAAAGAATGAAAGGTTTGATAGGTTTTACTCAAAAGTAAGAAGCTTTCGCTCCTTTTATAAGGATTGTGGCACTGAAGCGTACCACAGGGTCCTTTCTTGACAAGTACGGGTTGTACACTGTAATGTGTGCACAAGCCATGGACATAAAACAATCAAACATCCAAATTTATAGTGAGAGAAATAGTTCAAAGGGTACCAGGGAGTCCAGTGATGTTTCCAGGAGTGCGAACTGGGCGTTGATAGCCGGTAATGTTCATCCTGGGTCGACCACCAACAAAGCTTTCCAACGTTCTGAACTGATCCCGTTTGGTGAAGTTGATGTTTGCTTCTGGGTTGAGCCAATCCATGTTGTTAGACATAGCTCGAGCATTGTTTTCAAGGTGATATTCGTACCGATGGCACTCTGCAGGCTATCTTTCCACGGTTAAGAAAAGCTTCATTCTTTGATTAAACTTCAACTTCGGATTTCGTCATCTTCTTCACTTTGAACTTTCTTGCAGAATTTTGCATGCTCCAATGTATTACCATCTACCAAATCGACCTTCTAGCTGGGGTAGGGAATTTGTTAACAAAGAGTAGCAAACCATTCAAATTCCCTCTGTTTTATCGTCATCTAGCCATGATCGACGTCGATCGAGGCGTCTTCTTCTTCTTCTCTTTTTAGAAGGCCTAGATGATGATTCGGTTTTCGACTTGTTTGGGAGGTGGGTTGTTGTAGGGGCTCAAGGACCTCTTCATTGTCACCACCCATATACTCAAAGTGATCACCGGTTTTACGAGTCAGGGGTGGTAACTTCGAAATCGATCCGAGGTTTATCAGTAGAAAGAGCGAGGAGGGAACTTTGTTGGCGGGGGCCGTTGGGAAGGTGGTGGCATAGACGATGATTCACGGACTTCTATATGTCGTTTAGCTTCATCATTCTTATCGATCCTTATCTTCATCGTCTCTAGGGCGTTTAGGCCTTTACCTTGAATATACATGCTTCTTTGAGTTGGTAGTCCATCAATGCTTGAAACAACTTTTCTTCATCAGTAAATGTCGGTCGTTTAGAAATTTGTGTGACAAGCTTGGCCCCATTCATTATCGAGAAACTACAGGATCGGATGGATTGATTGTGACGGTTAAGGGTGTTGATCTTATAGTTTGCTTGGCTATCTGCATAATATTCGGATATAGTTGTGCAGTAAACATTTCCTTTGTGACTTTAGGGCGATATCGAAGGTACTTGTGAGTGTATCCTTGATCATTCCGTTCAGTTCCCTTTGCGGATCATGTTTAGGTTTACGCATGTACTCCCTTTGGCTATTCTCTTGTCATTCTCGTCATGAAGATGCGTTAATTATTAATAAAATTTAGCTTTTTGTAAAGCATGTCTTTCTTTCTAACCTTGTTTGGCAGCTTTCACAATTCTTTCATGAGTATGAGAAATCCAAGATCGAGGTGGTTTCTTCACAGATTTGGATGATGATTTGGTTGATTTCTTTGATGGTGGTGGTGAAGAATGAGAAGATGAATCTGATGATGAAGAGACATGAGGAGAATCCGGGTCCTTTAGAGGTACAGAGGTTTTCTCCTCTGAGCGAGCATGACTGTCTAGAAGAAGCTTATCATAGTCATCATCATCTTCAGACTTTTCTTTCTCTTCAATCTTTTCTGTCTCAGTCTTTTCTTTGTCACCCTCATCATTCTCGGACTTTTCCTTAACATGTTTCTCAAAGTCAAACTCAGTAGTGTCCTCCACACGCTTTTGTTGTTGTTCCAAAGTGGTGGCACCAGATCCCTTGTCGGGTTGATTAACGCGCCGGGATCACGGTGAAGGTTAGCGACACCACTTGACCCTCCGGGGCCACCCATTTGATCCTTCGCAAATTTCTCTGCAGCGTGTTAGAGCCTGATGATTTTGTATTGTTTCCTGTAAGTAGTATCCAGTTGCTCTTCTTCTGAACTTGAGCTTTCATCATAAGGCACAAGTACTGGAGTCTTCCCTTTGTCTTTGTCTGCTGGAGGACTGGGAGGTTTTGGTACTGAAGGATTAAAGTCGGTTGCAGTTTCAGAGTAAAGGATCTCTTCTTCTGATTCGGTACCCTCAGAGTCCTTGACCTGTAGCTTTCTTTGTGGTTCAGGCTCAGACTTGGGAATGGGAATAGGAGTGGCTTCCTTGGAAGGAACTCTCCTTTTGGTTGAAGGTTGCCTTTTTGGGAACTTTCGTTGACTCTCAGTGCTTGCAGCACTTCACCTGCCTCTTCTGGATCTCCGTAAAGGTGTTCCAGAAGACTTCTCATCAAGATGACCAACTTTGCCTTTATCTACGCTACGATACCTTTTGTATGTTTCGAGCTTCTTGATCTCTTTAGTCGGAAGGTGATCGGGTAACACGCACCATTTCTTTGTTGTGATTCCTTGATTCTGCGGATAGGATAGGCTCGATCAACATGTCGTGATTGTCGGGTCATTGAGCCTCTTGGGAATATCGGGATGAAGTCCAGTGCTCTCTGGATCAACGGCTTTGTGTATCGACATAGGGAATCTTTGAGCCAAGCTTCTTGAGAAATGACATCATGTCTTCCCATATCGAGCTTAGGTTCGATGTCTTTTTGTTGATTAGTGACCAGAATATTTGTAGTTCCATGAGCTTGGGATGCTCATAGCCACCTGTCCTCGACCAGAGACAGATTTGGTGATGATGATGTAGAGGGTTCTCCACGGTTGAGGAATGTTCTTTAGTTCCACATGAGAGTGCTTAGTGATGACTCCTGAAGCTTCATCATAGCCAATATCAATCAGGAATTGCAGAACTGTCTCCTCAGTGGGTGTGGCAAAGAATTCAGTTGAAACGATTTCTGGAATGAGAAGCACAGCCCGTAAATCTGCAGGAGTGATGGTGACTTGTTTGTGATTAAGTGTCACTATTACTGCACTTTGACCTTTGATCCTCTGCATTGAATTCTAGAATGTTGAATGTAGATTTCCGTCTTGTAGCAGAGTGTGAGAGCGTGTTCTGATATGGATGATTCTTTAGAATATCCACAACAATCAAGCAAGAAGATTCTGAGCATGTGAGGGTTTCAAAGTCAACCCTGAGATTATTCTTTACAATCTTCCTCGGATAGCCATTAGGGAAGATGTCGGCAATTGTGAGAACTTCGGTGCATCACGTTCATTTGGCGGCCATGTCGAGATCCGAAATAACATTAGCCAAAAGAACCAACATATCGAAAGACATAATGTTAGTCAACAGAAGGTTTTTATTGTCTCATTATTGATATACGGTGTTAATGATTATTACGAGTCCTAAGTCACTTGTTTGTCCAATAGTCAATGCGTGGTGAAGTGTTTCGTGAGTTAGTTAACTTTAAGTTTTAAAGTTTATTTTATCACTTATTATTCACAACATATCAAACGTTTTAGTTTATTAGTGACATTATTGGATTCGTGACGATATGATTTGTTTATTAACAAGTTTGTACACATAACAATTCATAATGAAGGTCAATCAAGGCATAGGCGTAGATTAGGCAAAGTTAAGCGTAAACAGTAATGATATACTCGTAGACGAAAGCTTATGCGTAGGATCCTAACTTACGCGTAAGAAATGTGCAGCGTGGGAAAAAAGGGACCTTATGGTATAGCTTACTGCTAGCGTATATATATAACCTTCTGCGTAAGGCTTACTTGTAAGAGTAGACCTTATGCGTAGAGTCCTTGTTTACGCATATCCTTCACAGGATACGCGTAGTCCCATTGTAGAACCTTATGCGTAGTAGTTACGTGTAGGATTTCTCTTGCGGCATGGCACGCGTAAGGTAATCCTTATGCGTGAAGTAACAATCAACCTTGATTCTGAATTTTATACGTAGCAAGTCTGAAATAAAACCATCATATCATCAATATCAACACATAAATTCATTTTAACAACAAATCATGGCATGAGCACTTGTTAATCAGTTACGCGTGGAAAGTCATACGCGTAGGTCAAAACCCTAGAGGTTAAGAATTACGCATATGATTTCTAACCATGGAATTTGCACCAAACTTTTTCTGATAGGTCTTAGGTGTTTGTGAGAGTCTATAAACCAAGTTTTAACACCCAATTCTCAGTGAATCAAAAATACCCAAACTCAACAACATTAAACCTAATTTCTAATTACGACTTAATTAGTGTTTTACGGGTTGTTATAGGGCTGGATATCATCAATTTAACATAATATAAACATCACACAACAATATTTTTGACCAAAACCCTTCACATTTGAAAACACCCAATTCGACTCAAGAACCCAATTTTGAAAAACCATCATTTTGTGTTTTCGGGTGGATTCAGAGGGTAACAATAGTATCCTTGATGTTCAAGAACCGTTTTGACCCATTTATCTTAACCTCAAACACATAAGTATGATCATGTGTCCTTAAGCGTATGCGTATAACACAAAATCAACTATACGTAATAATTAGTTGGATTCGTTTGAAAAACAAAACCAATGTTTAGAAACGTGTTATAAACGCAAAAACACTTACAGATTTATGATCAAAACTTCGGATTTCTTGAATGAATTCTATGCGTAGGATCTTTTAGGTTAGAAGTAATAAATGTAAGGGTAATGTTAGGTGGAGGATGTTTTTATTAAAAATAACTTTAACATTTTGACAGTTTTGGTCCCTCCACCTTTTCCTTTTTTTTCAAACAAAGCCTTTTAACTTCCATTTTGGTTACCAAGCAAAGATTTTAAGAAAGAAACTTACGACACTCCCCTGACTTAAGAAAATAATGAAAGGTTATAAATTTTGAGTGCAGTGTCATTGAACCATAAAAATTTACCACCATTGATAAAAGAAACAACCAGAATAGAGTAACATGCAAGTACACGGATGTTTTTGAAACAGTTAAGTATTTATTTTCTCTCCCTCAACCCTTGATCGAAATAATACTGAATTTTGAAAGATTAAAGAGTTGACGGAAGAAATGTACTTGCCATGTTGAAAGAAAAATAGATAGAAGAATATTTTTGTTGTTTTATCAGGTTTTATATTTTTGTATTTTGTTTTTGGAAAATTATTTACAAAAGATGTTTTGGTGTTTGTGATTTTTTAAGGCAGTTTTAAGAGGGCATCCAATTCCTCTTGAGTCAAACACCGCATACCAATCCGGTGGATCAACTCATTAAACCTAGCGGGAGGCAAGGCTTTGGTGAGAAGATCACTAACAGTATCTGTACCCACAAAGTATAGTTCAGCGGTACCATTCCACATGGTCCTTGATGAAATGATAGCGAAGATCGATGTGCTTTGATTTGAATCTTTGGCCGAGTTGCGATCGCAATGGCACTCCGATTGTCGCAGTACATCGAGTTACGTCAAATGTGTAACCATAGTCTTTGAGTTGTGTTCTCATCCAAATGACTTGAGCACAACACGCCTACATGGCTACATATTACTTGCCGGTTGATGACAGTGATGTACACTCGCTTCTTTGATTGCCAAGACACGGTTTGTCACCAGAAATTGTAGTGCTCTTGAAGTACTTTTAGGTGAATCTAAGCAACTGCGTGTCGGCATCTGAAAATGCGATTAGTTCAAAACCGAGAATCCTGGATACGGATCCCCAAGTTAATGGTTCCCTTGATGTATCGGAGGATTCTTTAGCCTCTCGAGAGGTGGGTTTGATTGGTCGTGACGATAACGGGAGCATAGATAAGCGGCAAAGACAATATCGGTCGCTGGCTGTTAGATACATGAGAGACCCAACAATACTTTGGTATTTGGTAGGGTCCACTAATTTCCCATGTAAATCAGCGTCTAGCTTCTTGGTATGAGTCATTGGAGTGGCATAAGTGTCACAGGTTTTCATTCCAAATTTGTTTAACAATTCAAGGGCATATTTGGACTGACTCAAGAAAATACCACGGGGTGATTGATGAACTTGCAGTCCTAGAAAGAACGTAAGTTCACCCATCATGGACATTTCAAAATTTTGCTTCATTAGTTTTGCAAAAGCGTTTGAGTACTTTTTATGTGTTGAACCAAAAATGATGTCATCCACGTAAATTTGAACAATTAAGATATGTGCCCCGTGATATTGAATAAAAAGAGTAGGGTCAACTGAACCTTTGGTGAAATTATTGGCAATAAGGAAAGATGATAGCTTGTCGTACCATGCTCGAGGAGCTTGTTTGAGACCATACAGAGCTTTGTTCAGTTTGTAGACATGGTTCGGGAACTCAGGATCAACGAATCCATCGGGTTGGCTGACATAAACCGTTTCTTTAAGTTGTCCATTGAGAAGCGCCGTTTTGACATCCATCTGATAGACCGTCATATTCATATGAGCCGGCTTGGCGAAATATCGAACGACCTCAAGACGAGCAAGCGGGAGCAAAAGATTCTTCAAAGTCTATACCCTCTACGGCGATAACCCTTAGCACTAGGCGTGACTTTTGCGGATAACATTCCCCAGCATCAATTTGTTTTCCAAATCCATTTGAGACCAATGGCGTAGACCTGTTGGTCTTTCAACCGTTCCCATACTTCAAGGCGTTTGAATTGGTTGAGTTCTTCTTGCATGGATTCAATCCAGTTGTCTTTTGTCATTGCGTCTTTAATGTTTTTAGGCGATTAGCGAGGCGGTGTATTGCATAAATGCGGTGTTCAGCCATCACATTGGCCGAAGGCGTTGATCAGTTAATATCTCCATCTATGTGGTGGGAGGATTTGGTATTCAGCTTGTTGAAGATTCCGACGACATCGGTGCGCGATCATGCAAGCGGGTTAAGAAGCATTTGGATCAAAATCTGCAGTGGGTACTTCATTGAACTTCATCGGCCGGTTCATCAGGTGTTGGAAGCGGTTTGTTCAAGCTGTTGTGTTGGAGTCAACGGTGGTGCTTCTTAACCGTAGTAGTTGTAGCGGTGTATCGGGTATAAGAGTATTATTAGGTTTGTGCAGTGGAGCTTGGGATACACCTTTAGCGTTCATCAATATCGTCCTGAGCAGTGGGCAAAGAGTCTTTCCATTTGTTGGCGAGTGGTTTGGGGGCTTTGTTCGGTGATGATGGGGTTTGGGGAAAGTTTAAGCGGTTGTGACCGGGTTCTAAGCTGTTGTACTCAGAAGCCATATCCGTAAGTTCATCAAAATGAGCATGAATCGTTTCCATCACTTGCTTTGTCCGACGATTCCATATCCGGAAACCTTTAGAATTTTCACAATATCCAATAAAAACTCCAATGTCAGCTTTGGATTTGAGCTTTCCAAAGTCATCACGATCATTATTAGGATAGCAAAGAGATCCAAATACATGAAAGTGACTGAGATTCGGTTTTCTGTTGTGGACAAGCTCGAAATGTGTTTTGTTGTGGCGTTTTGTAATCATAGAATGGTTTTGAGTATAGCATGCAGTCGATACGGCTTCTGCCCACAAGTAATCTGGGATTTTTGCATTAATTAACATTGTTCTTGCAGCTTCCACTAACGTTCGGTTTAGTCTTTCAACAACTCCGTTTTGTTCAGGTGTCCGTGCAATCGATGTTTGATGCTCTATTCCCACTTTCTCATAAAATTCACGAAGAGTTTGGTTAACAAATTCAGTTCCTTTGTTTGTTCTGATTATTCGGACGGTGTTTCAAAGCGGAACCTGTATTTTCGTGAGAAAGGTGATGATCATCTGTGGAGCTTGGTCTTTGCTTCGAAGAAAGTAGACCCAAGTCCAGCGTGAGTAGTCATCAACAATTACTAAGATGTAGCGTTTGCCATTAATCGTTTGCACGCGCATCGGGCCACACAAATCCATGTGAAGAAGATGAAGCACATGCTGAGAGATGTGTTCCACCTTTGAAGGAAAATGAGCACGAGTGCTTTTCCCTTGTTCACAAGCTGAACATAGGTGATCTTTTGAATACCGGAATCGTGGGAGTCCTTCAACTAGTTTGTGTCGAGCAAGGTTGGTGATGGTTTGAAAGTTTAGATGTGAGAGACGACGGTGCCATAGCCAAGATTTTGTCGATGTTGCCTTTGAAAGTAAGCAGATAGGAGATGAAGCAACCATGTCTTGCATAGAAATAGTGTAGAGACTAGAATTATGCGAGCCAGACATAAGTTCGTTTCCTCGTAGATCACGAATGAAACAAGTTTTCTCCCTGAAAGCGACCTCCAAATCTCCATCACAGAACTGACCTACTGAAAATAGATTGTGACCGAGGCCTTCCACATAATAAACCACCTTATTTGATGTTCCCATTGATATAATCTCCGTAGCCCATGATAGCTGCGAAGTGATCATTCCCAAATCTGACAGTGCCAATGAACTTTGAAATAAAGTTTGATAACAGTTTAAGATTCCCTGTCATGTGTCGGGAACATCCGCTATCAACAATCCAGAGAATGATGCATCACCGCATTACACACAGAGGCGACCGCGGATGGAATGGAAGTAGATGTGGAACCCGAAATGTTAGAGGGTTCTGGCAGGTAAAGAGACATACACACTTTAATAACTTCGGCATCCATTTAAATCCTAGTGTATTATGTATCCATTTACGCCATCTATAACTACTATATTTGCTTTAGTCATAGTGAATGCACTAGGTGGTACTACATTCTTTGGAGGTATAAGCGAGAGCTCACGAGGGAACCATGCGTTTCTTAAAATCTAAAGAGGCGGTCTACCAAGCAGGACTTAGACTGATTAGTGGGCCTAGAGGTATTCCGAGTCTTAGGATTCCGTAAACGAGAGATGATAGCTTTAGCAACACATTTGTCATGACAATCAGAATTCATACTTTTGCGACAAATAACACAAGGTGCATCAGACTGAATATCAAAAGTACTTAAAGGTGGCATTAGATTCTGACTATTTCTATTACATTTGCCTTAATATATCTAGTGGAAGCAGCGTGGGTCTTATTCATAGTCCTAGGGTGTTCTTCTACTTTAGCATTCCTTATTGATCTTTTCTTAGGTCGCAACTTCCTATTCTTCGATGTAGTGCTCCTAGGCTGTGAAGTACGGACGTTTGGAAAAGCAACTATTCTGTTTGTTAGAAGGAGGCACGCTAGCAACTTGTGATTTGGCAGTAGTGATTCTAGGTTCATGATTACTAAGTGTTACTGGTGCTATTCTCTTAATCACGGTGGCGGAAGTTGTTCATACTTGCCTAACATTTCTCTTAACTTGAAGATAGTGCGAATCAGATCTTGATTTTCGAGCAAGACTTCCGACCAAAGTACATGATTTCTTTAGTGTGTGCAAGATGTGATCAAGTTCATTTGATGCTTCATCACAGTCATTTGAAAATCATCGAGATATGACACCATTTTCATTTTTAACTTTTGAAAGTTCTTGTTCATATTTTGAGATTAGACTTTTAACAAACACGTTTTGATCATCCCGTTGCTCAAGTTTAGAACTGTTTGAACGCAACTGGGCGATTTTGGTTTGAAAAGCAAGTTGTTGATTATGAATATCTTTTTGACACCAATTAAGACGACGTATTGTGTTGGAAAGTTTGGTTGACAATCGTTCATTTTCAACTTTTAAAGACTCGATCGGCGCATTATCGAGCGTAACAACATTATCAACAATATCGGCAAGATATAATCGGATGCATGTGACAAAGAATTAAGCAACACGTTATTAAGGATATCGGCCGCAGATAACATCTTCCAAGAGTCGATCAACATCTTTTCTCAACATTTTCTTTTTGCGTTTAGTATTAGAAATAGATGTTTACTTTTTTCAACGACCTTCATCACTCCAAGTTCCTTATGAAATTCCAAGACAATGCACAATTTTTCAAATTTTTAACATTAGGTAAAAGATTTTTCTGAAAAATGTCTCTTTGTTCTCGCGCCCGAGGCGATTGAAAATGTTGAACTTTGATTTCAGAATGATATTCTATCTGATGTTGTAAAGTTTTGAGGTCAGCCATGAAAATGTCAAAAAATCTAAGAATTTTGCGATTTTCAGGTTTTGACCTTTGATCCTCTGCATTGAATTCTAGAATTGTTGAATGTAGATTTCCGGTACTGTAGCAGAGTGTGAGAGCGTGTTACGATATGGATGATTCTTTAGAATATCCACAACAATCAAGCGAAGATTACGAGCATGTGAGGGTTTCAAAGTCAACCACGAGATTATTCTTTACAATCCTCGGATCTTGATGGCTGTAATTGAGGATGCGAAATAACATTAGCCATGAGACAACATTCCGAAAGACCATAATGTTAGTGTGAAGGTCTTTATTGTCTCATTATTGAATGTACAGTGTTAATGATTGTTACGAGTCCTAAGTCACTTGTTTGTCCAATAGTCCAATGACGTCGTGAAGTGTTTCGTGAGTTAGTTAACTTTAAGTTTTAAAGTTTATTTTATCACTTATTATTCACAACATATCAAACGTTTTAGTTTATTAGTGACATTATTGGATTCGTGACGATATGATTTGTTTATTAACAAGTTTGTACACATAACAATTCATAATGAAGGTCAATCAAGGCATAGGCGTAGATTAGGCAAAGTTAAGCGTAAACAGTAATGATATACTCGTGAGCGAAAGCTTATCGCGTAGGATCCTAACTACGCGTAGAAATGTTACGCGTAGGAAAAAAGGGACCTTATCATTATAGCTTGCAGCGTGGCGATATATAAACCTTACGGCGTAAGGCTTACTGAAGTAGACCTTATCTTTGTCAAGTCCTTGTTCGCATATCCTTCACGAGGATGTATTAGTCCCATTGTAGAACCTTATGCGTAGTAGTTCGTTGTAGGATTTCTCTTGCGCATAACTGCCTACGCGTAAGGTAATCCTTATGCGTAGAGTAACAATCAACCTTGATTCTGAATTTTATACGTAGCAAGTCTGAAATAAAACCATCATATCATCAATATCAACACATAAATTCATTTTAACAACAAATCATGGCATGAGCACTTGTTAATCAGTTACGCGTGGAAAGTCATACGCGTAGGTCAAAACCCTAGAGGTTAAGAATTACGCATATGATTTCTAACCATGGAATTTGCACCAAACTTTTTCTGATAGGTCTTAGGTGTTTGTGAGAGTCTATAAACCAAGTTTTAACACCCAATTCTCAGTGAATCAAAAATACCCAAACTCAACAACATTAAACCCTAATTTCTAATTCTGACTTAATTAGTGTTTCTGGGTTGTTATAGGGCCTGGATATCATCAATTTAACATAATATAAACATCACACAACAATATTTTTGACCAAAACCCTTCACATTTGAAAACACCCAATTCGACTCAAGAACCCTAATTTTGAAAAACCATCATTTTGTGTTTCTGGGTGGATTCAGAGGGTAACAATAGTATCCTTGATGTTCAAGAACCGTTTTGACCCATTTATCTTAACCTCAAACACATAAGTATGATCATGTGTCCTTAGTATCGCATTATAACACAAAATCAACTATACACGTAATTTTAACCGTTGGATTCGTTTGAAAAACAAAACCAATGTTTAGAGCGATGTTATAAACGCAAAAACACTTACAGATTTATGATCAAAACTTCGGATTTCTTGAATGAATTCTATGCGTAGGATCTTTTAGGTTAGAAGTAATAAATGTAAGGGTAATGTTAGGTGGAGGATGTTTTTATTAAAAATAACTTTAACATTTTGACAGTTTTGGTCCCTCCACCTTTTCCTTTTTTTTCAAACAAAGCCTTTTAACTTCCATTTTGGTTACCAAGCAAAGATTTTAAGAAAGAAACTTAACGACACTCCCCCTCGACTTAAGAAAATAATGAAAGGTTATAAATTTTAGTACGAGGAGTGTCATTGAACCATAAAAATTTACCACCATTGATAAAAGAAACAACCAGAATAGAGTAACATGCAAGTACACGGATGTTTTTGAAACAGTTAAGTATTTATTTTCTCTCCCTCAACCCTTGATCGAAATAATACTGAATTTTGAAAGATTAAAGAGTTGACGGAAGAAATGTACTTGCCATGTTGAAAGAAAAATAGATAGAAGAATATTTTTGTTGTTTTATCAGGTTTTATATTTTTGTATTTTGTTTTTGGAAAATTATTTACAAAAGATGTTTTGGTGTTTGACAGATTTTTAAGACAGTTTTAAGAGGGCATCCAATTCCTCTTGAGTCAAACACCGCATACCAATCCGGTGGATCAACTCATTAAACCTAGCGGGAGGCAAGGCTTTGGTGAGAAGATCTGCCAACTAGTATTCTGTACCCACAAAGTATAGTTCAACGGTACCCTGTTCCACATGGTCCTTGATGAAATGATAGCGAAGATCGATGTGCTTTGATTTGAATCTGGTGAGGTTGCGAGATCGCAATGGCACTCCGATTGTCGCAAGATACATCGGATTCGTCAAATGTGTAACCATAGTCTTTGAGTTGTGTTCTCATCCAAATGACTTGAGCACAACGCGCCTACATGGCTACATATTACCTTCGGTTGATGACGATGTACACTCCTGCTTCTTTGATTGCCAAGACACCAGTTTGTCACCAAGAAATTGTAGTGCTCTTGAAGTACTTTTTCGTGAATCTAAGCAACCTGCATGATCAGCATCTGAAAAAGCGATTAGTTCAAAACCGGAATCCTCGGATACCGGATCCCCAGTTAATGGTTCCCTTGATGTATTGGAGGATTCTTTTTAGCCTCAGAGAGGTGGGTTTCAGTTGGTCGTGGACGATAGCGGAGCATAGATAAACGGCAAAGACAATATCAGTGCGCTGCTGTTAGATACATGAGAGACCCAACAATACTTTGGTATTTGGTAGGGTCCACTAATTTCCCATGTAAATCAGCGTCTAGCTTCTTGGTATGAGTCATTGGAGTGGCATAAGTGTCACAGGTTTTCATTCCAAATTTGTTTAACAATTCAAGGGCATATTTGACTCAAGAAAATACCACGGGTGATTGATGAACTTGCAGTCCTAGAAAGAACGTAAGTTCACCCATCATGGACATTTCAAAATTTTGCTTCATTAGTTTTGCAAAAGCGTTTGAGTACTTTTTATGTGTTGAACCAAAAATGATGTCATCCACGTAAATTTGAACAATTAAGATATGTGCCCCGTGATATTGAATAAAAAGAGTAGGGTCAACTGAACCTTTGGTGAAATTATTGGCAATAAGGAAAGATGATAGCTTGTCGTACCATGCTCGAGGAGCTTGTTTGAGACCATCTGAGCTTTGTTGGTTTGTAGACATGGTTCGGGAACTCGGGATCAACGAATCCATCTGGTTGGCTGACATAAACCGTTTCTTTTAGTTGTCCATTGAGAAAGCGCCGTTTGACATCCATTTGATAGACGCGTCATATTCATATGAGCGAGCGCGAGAAATATCGAACGACCTCAAGAGGCGAGCAACCGGAGCAAAAGATTCTTCAAAGTCTATACCCTCTTCCGGCGATAACCCTTAGCAACTAGGCGTGACTTGTTGCGGATAACATTCCCCCCATCCAATTTGTTTTTCCAAATCCATTTGAGACCAATGACGTAGACCCCTGTTGGTCTTTCAACCTGTTCCCATACTTCAAGACGTTTGAATTGGTTGAGTTCTTCCTGCATGGATTCAATCCGGTTGTCTTTTGTCATTCGTCTTTAATGTTTTTAGGCTCGGATTAGCGAGGCGATGCATAAATGCGGTGTTCACCATCTGTGTGAAGGCGTTGTCTCGTAATGACCGGTTGATTTGGGTTGCCAATAATATTTTCCAGAGGATGATCTTTTGTCCATCTATGTGTGGAGGGTTGATGTTGGTATACATTGTGCGATTAAAGGATTCAAATGGCTTGTTGAAGATTAGCAGCATCGAGAGTGCGGCGATCTCATTAGCAAAGCGGGTTAAAGAAGCGCATTTGGATCAAAATCTGCAGGTGCGGTACTTCATTGAGAACTTCATCACGGTTCATCGGTGTTAGAGCGGTTTGTTCAACTGTTGTGTTGGAGTCAACGGTGGTGCTTCTTCTACCGTAGTAGTTGCGGGTGCAGTGTATCGGTATAAGAGTATTATTAGGTTGTGAAGCTTGACGGTGGATACACCTTTAGCACGCGTTCATCAATATCGATCCTTGACAGTGACAAGAGTCTTTCCATTTGTTGACGAGTGGTTTGGGGGCTTTGTTCAAATTGATGATGGGGTTTGGGGAAAGTTTAAGCGGTTGTGACCGGGTTCTAAGCTGTTGTACTCAGAAGCCATATCCGTAAGTTCATCAAAATGAGCATGAATCGTTTCCATCACTTGCTTTGTCCGACGATTCCATATCCGGAAACCTTTAGAATTTTCACAATATCAATAAAAACTCAATGTCACTTTGGATTTGAGCTTTCCAAAGTCATCACGATCATTATTAGGATAGCAAAGAGATCCAAATACATGAAAGTGCTGAGATTCGCTTTTACATTGTGGACAAGCTTCGAAATGTGTTTTGTTGTGGCGTTTTGTAATCATAGAATGGTTTTGAGTATAGCATGGTTTCTGCCACAAGTAACTGATTTTTGCATTAATTAACATTGTTCTTGCGGCTTCCACTAACGTCGGTTTAGTCTTTCAACAACTCCGTTTTGTTGTTCAGGGTGTCAGGTGTCGATGTTTGATGCTCTATTCCCTTTCTCATAAAATTCACGAAGAGTTTGGTTAACAAATTCGGTTCCTTTGTTTGTTACGATTATTCGACGGTGTCAAAGTTTGAACGTCAGATTTTCGTGAGAAGGTGATGATCATCGTGGAGCTTGGTCTTTGCTTGAAGAAAGTAGACCCAAGTCCAGTGAGTAGTCAGTCAACAATTACTAAAGATGTAGCGTTGCTACATTAATCGTTTGCACGCCGGGCCACACAAATCCATGTGAAGAAGATGAAGCACATCTGAGATGATGTTCCACCTTTGAAGGAAAATGAGCGAGTGCTTTTCCCTTGTTCTCAATTTGAACATAGGTGATCTTTGAATACCGGAATCGTGGAGTCCTTCAACTAGTTTGTGTCGAGCAAGGTTGGTGATGGTTTGAAAGTTTAGATGTGAGAGCCGACGGTGCCATAGCCAAGATTTTGTCGATGTTGCCTTTGAAAGTAAGCAGATAGGAGATGAAGCAACCATGTCTTGCACGCCAGAAATAGTGTAGAGACTAGAATTATGCGAGCGGGGACATAAGTTCGATTTCCTCGTGAGATCACGAATGAAACAAGTTTTCTCCACACGAGAAAACCTCCAAATCTCCATCACTGATCCCCTCTGAAAATAGATTGTAGACCGAGGCCTTCCACATAATAAACCACCGCTTATTTCGATGTTCCCATTGATATAATCTCCGTAGCCCATGATAGGCTGCAGTGATCATTCCCAAATCGGCAGATTGCCAATGAACTTTGAAATAAAGTTTGATAACAGTTTAAGATTCCCTGTCATGTGTCGGGAACATCCGCTATCAACAATCCAGAGAATGATCGTATCACATTACACACAGGCATCTACCACAGATGGAATGGAAGTAGATGTGGAACCGAAATGTTAGAGGGTTCTGGCGTTGTAGAGACATACACACTTTAATAACTTTCGGCATCCATTTAAATCCTAGTGTATTATGTATCCATTTCTGCCATCTATAACTACTATTTGCTTTAGTCATAGTGAATGCACTAGGTGGTACTACATTCTTTGGAGGTATAACTGGAGCTACAGGGACAACCATGCGTTTCTTAAAATCTAAAGAGGGCGGTCTACCAAGCAGGACTTAGACTCGATTAGTGGGCCTAGAGGTATTCGAAGTCTTAGGATTCCGTAAGCGAGATGATAGCTTTAGCAACACATTTGTCATGACAATCAGAATTCATACTTTTGCGACAAATAACACAAGGTGCATCGGTGAATATCAAAAGTACTTAAAGGTGGCATTAGATTACAACACTATTTCTATTACATTTTCGAACCGATATCTATAGTGGAAGCAACGTGGGTCTTATTCATAGTCCTAGGGTGTTCTTCTACTTTAGCATTCCTTATTGATCTTTTCTTAGGTCGCAACTTCCTATTCTTTGATGTAGTGCTCCTACGTGAAGTGCGGACGTTTGGAAAAGACGCTAACTATTCCTTTTGCTTCAGTGGAAAGGAGGCGTTAGCAACTTGTGATTTGGCAGTAGTGATTCTAGGTTCACGATTACTAAGTGTTACTGGTGCTATTCTCTTAATCACGGTAGGCGGAAGTTGTTCATACTTGCCTAACATGTCTCTTAACTTAAAGATAGTGTGAATCAGATCTTGATTTTCAGAACGAAGACTTCCAGCAAAGTACATGATTTCTTTAGTGTGTGCAAGATAGTGATCAAGTTCATTTGATGCTTCATCACGAGTCTGTTTGAGTAAATCAGATATGACACCATTTTCATTTTTAACTTTTGAAAGTTCTTGTTCATATTTTGAGATTAGACTTTTAACAAACACGTTTTGATCATCCCGTTGCTCAAGTTTAGAACTGTTTGAACGCAACTGGGCGATTTTGGTTTGAAAAGCAAGTTGTTGATTATGAATATCTTTTTGACACCAATTAAGACGACGTATTGTGTTGGAAAGTTTGGTTGACAATCGTTCATTTTCAACTTTTAAAGACTCGATCTGAAGCACATTATCAGAACGTAACAACATTATCAACAATATCAGCAAAGATATAATCAGATGCATGTGACAAAGAATTAAGCAACACAGTATTAAGGATATCAGCACAGATAACATCTTCCAAGAGTCGATCAACATCTTTTCTCAACATTTTCTTTTTGCGTTTAGTATTAGAAATAGATGTTTTTGTTTTTCGAAACCACCTTCATCACTCCAAGTTCCTTATGAAATTCCTTTTCCCAAGACAATGCACAATTTTTCAAATTTTTAACATTAGGTAAAAGATTTTTCAGAAAAATGTCTCTTTGTTCTCGCGCCAGAGGCGATTGAAAATGTTGAACTTTGATTTGAATGATATTCTATCTCGATGTTGTAAAGTTTTGAGGTCACGACCATGAAAATGTCAAAAATCTAAGAATTTTGCGATTTTCGGAGTTTTGAATTTACTTCACTGATGGAAGGTAAAGGACCATAAGTTTGTGCATAATCTGGTTTGGGATTAACATTAGAAGACTCAAACGTTTTAATGATAACCCTTGGTGTGTTAGAAGAATCTTTTGTTGGGAAGAAAGTGACCACTTGTGAATAAGTAAAAGGTTTGTTATAAACAACTTTTTCTAATTTTGATCGACTCTCGTCTTCAGCATCTAATTCCTCTTAACGATGATATTCAACAACATCATATGAGAATCATCAATTTTATATTACACTTGACCGGAAACTTCCAGGATTTGGTTTGAATGTTTTGGAAGAAAGCTTAGGTTTGTAATCAGCAATATTCGGTCCATATCCATTTGGATTGGGTTTTAAAGTAAACTTTTCAATAGCTCTTACTGACTCACCATGTTTATAAACAATACTTTTAAAATCCTTAAGCTTGTTTTGCAAACTGATCTGTGCCAAACCGTCAAGTTTTATCACGCAAGCTGACCACTTGTGAATGGCCAACCGTAACAAACTTAAAACAGTCCGGAAACAAATGCAATGAAGATCAGGAGAGTATAGGGTTTCCCCGGGTCGTTATGTCCCAGCGAGCTATGCGATGAATCACCAAACGTATAGTGATCGAGAGAATTTGAATGGAAAAGAGTTTTGAACGATTATAACTAAGGAAAAAGTAAATAAATTACAGAGGCTTAAATGCAAATTAAAGAAAATTAAAAAGATAAAATATATTAAATAAATGCTATCACTATTTGCAAAATGATGTTTTTGATTTTTCTTTTATAAAACTTAAATGAAAAAAAACTATGTGACGTACAAAAGAAAATGTAAAACTTAAACAATATAAATCCTAAAAATATGAAAATGACATTTTTACAAAACTAATGATAAAAGGAAATTTATAGAAAAAGAAAATTATTTTTATAACTATTTATCTAATTATTATTAATTAAAAACTATTTTTACTTATTTAATAATAGCCTAAAATACAAGAAAATATGAAATAAAGCTAGAAAAATGAAATTATGACTTAGAAAAATCTAAAATAACAAAAGAGAATTTTCAAAACTAATTTTATATTTTTCTGATTATTTTTGTATTTTCTATGAATTAAAAACTATTTAAAACTAATTAAATTGCTTAAAAATACAAATTTAACTAAGAAAAATCTGGAAAAATATTTTTTTGACTTTTTATATTTATATTAACCTAAGAAAAATGAAAAATTATTTTTTTGAAACTTTTCTTAATTAATTGTATTAAATGCTAATTAAAAAGTACTAAAAATTGATTTAAATGAAGAAAAATACCAAACTGACCTAGCAAAATCTGAAAAATTCAAGACAAGTCTAAAATAATATTATGAATCTAGGAAAAATATAAAACAGTGGGTTGTGTGTAAGAAAATGCAACTGCAATGCAAGTGCTTATAAATAAGCACTTGAAATAAGCCAAAAGGACATAATAAGTAACCCAACTGAAACAGAAGGTATAATATACTAAAAGTACCTAAATGAGACAAGTTACAACTATCCTACACCTCTGAAATACAAGCTACTTAGATTTGGTGATTCGGCTTTAAGTGCCAAAATCAGTTTTTGGGGCTACTTTGGAGATTACAAATAAGCTACTCAATAAGCTAAAATTGAAAAACTGAAGTGGGAACCTCAAGAAGACCTGGCTAGCTATGTCTAAACCAAAGATGAGCCAAATATGAGCTCTGATGAGCTTGTTGCAAGCTCTGCAACTCACCTGTGCACACTCAGTATACACTGAGTGTGTACAGGGCACTTAAGCCCATTTTAACAAGCTAATATGAAGCTTATAAAAAATTTACAAAAATTTGCAAAAATCACAATAAGAAAATAGACCTGTTGAAGTTTAAAAACCCACAATTTCACTTAGATTGACCCAAGAATGAATCAATGAAAAATCACTCCATTTAGGTGAAAACTGGATTTTTACTCTTTGACTTTTGAAACAGATTTGATAAGTTGACTTTATTGAACTTTGAAACCAATTTTTGGACTGATATTGATGTAATATGATGAAATAAAACTAATGCAATCTATTTCTATGTTTTCTAAACACAAAACAAGTCTTTGGTTTTACAAAATCTCAACAGATATGCAGTTAAGACAGTTTTAAGATGAATTTGACTTTGAGTGGTCTAATGCACAAATAACTGACTCAAATGAGTCTAACTACTTATATTAAGACTGATAATGCAATTGTCAAGTTCAAACAAAGACTCAATCTCAGCTTTACATACTGATCCAAACACACCTTTAAATCACTGAATTGAACTTAAATCTACACCAACTACTGAACTAGCATGTAATATTGATCAAACTGAGTTTGGCTAACCTAAATACAACTTAATTAACAGATAAAAACTACTCCTAACCACAAATACAGATAATGCAGTGACTGAAAATAAACTTACATATGGTCCTAGCCAAAATGGCTTGAAATCAATCAACCAAAGATCACAGGAACCACTAGCCTAATCTAAACCATAACCTAGCTCATTATCACCCCAAATCCATGCTCTGCAACACCCATATCCATTTCCATCACCAAATGAACCCAGATTGACTTTCGTTGACCAAAATCCACATTTGCTTGAAACTTAAATGCAAGCTTACAAAAAGCTATAAGAAGCTTATATAAGCTTAAAATAAGCTACTAAGAGCTTGAATATGAGAATTTGAAATGGAAATTTGCAACAGTTAACACAACAATATGAAATGGTAATGTAACTTGAATTGGTACTTGAGAATGGTTTATATTGATAAAACAACTTAAAATGAGTACAATATAACAAAAAGATTACATTTTAGAACTTAATTTAAAACATAATCATAAAAACGACATACATAAAAATTTTAGACTAAGTGCTACCCTTTTTCTTCCTTCCCTTGCTTCCTTTTTTATAGCAAATGACTTCTCTCTCATCTCTGAGCAGTTCCCACTTGAAATCAAGGCCATTGGATTACTTGAGAGCATATTGGCCATTGGATCAGTTTTTGGCGCCAAAATGTATATCAACAGGGGGGGGCTTTGAGTGTGAGATTGAAGAAGCATTTAATGTTTCTTGGAGTTTGGTGAGGTGGAAGGATAAGGGGAGTGGAGGATGAGCTGAGGGGATGGGATGTAGAGTGTTTGCAGGCTAGTTGTTGGGGAAGAAGAAAAAGGCGCGGGGGGTTGTTTGTTTGACTTATTTGTTGACCGACTTAATATATTGAAGGGGGTCCAAATTGAGGGGGTCACAAGTGAAATGGCAGGGGTCCAATGGTTAGGACAAGGTCCAAAATGATAAAAAGGGTATTAATAACAAGGACCTTTTGTGTAAATTCTGAAAAACAAGGGACCAAGGCTGCCATTTTATCAAAGTTGTTCAAAGGGACCAAAAGTGACAAGCTCTAATAGTACAAGGACCAAACTTGACATTTTCAAATTTCCAAGGACCATTTTTGCCAATTTTTAAACTTGAAGGACCAAATTTGTAATTTCTCAAAACTTTTGATATTTTTCACCAAAGGACTAATTTTGACAAGTTATGATTTTAAAAGGACCTTTGGTGATTTTTCTTTTGAAATAAGTGCTCAGGGACTATTTCTAACAATTTTTGAAACTTAGGGACTGAAAGCGCCAATTATGCAAACTTAGCTCATTTTTCATCCGATTTTAAACATTTTGCATCTGAAACATATAAAATGCAATTTTGAGATATTTTCAGTATTTTGATGCAATTCTGAGCATTTTTAACGTTTTGCAGTTGATTTAACCAAAACGATGGGTATTTACACACTCATCAATCCCCACACTAAACTATTGCTAGTCCCTAGCAATCTTTTGAGAAAACTTAATGGATTTGAATCTCTTTACCAAAAGCCATTACTTCTGGAGTAGCCAAATGTTTTAGTTCAATTAAGAACCATGGTACACCGATAACCATGTGATTTTGAGCAAACCACCAGCTTCCAACGGATTTGATTTGTCTTTACCCGAAGCCGTTTGCTCTGGACTAGCCAACTCTTAGATAAATTATCAATATTATCTTTGGTGAGTCGATTACCAATTATGGTTTTTCCACTACCTTTACCACAAGCCATAAACTTCTTGGGCTAGCCAACTCTTCACTAATTAAAGATATGGTGAGCGGAATACCATACAATTTTGGGCAAATTGCAAGCCGTCAACGGATTTGAGATATCTTTACCAAGAGCCGTTTGCTCCCGGATTAGCCAATCCTTTTTTTATTAGACATGGCGGATCGATAACCATAAGTTTGAGTAAGTAAACACTTACTCCAAAAAATTTTGGCCAAAAATTGGGGAATTGGGCGGTATAATTACATGATAAAATTCGTGAGAATTCCCCCCACACTAGAAATGAATATTGTCCTTAATATTCAAAGTACCGCGTGTTATGCCTACGAAACAAAGAACATTAAAAGGGAAATACTACGCCATTATTTGAAAGATTTTTTTTTTGAAACTTATATATATACACAACATGTGGGGCAACCCCCCCACACTAGGGTGGTAGAAAGATAGAAAGAAGTCGAAAATATGGGTGAAAACCCATATGGCATGCTACTGTTTTGATTCCCGAGTCGCTAGCTTGACTCGATCCCCGCATTCATTGGTTCATGGGGAAAGTTTGTAGATCCGGGACAACCACGGGAGGAATGTCCTCTCCAAAATAATGCTTCAACCGATGACCATTCACTTTAAAGTTTGGACCATCGGGTTGAGATAACTCAATGGTTCCATATGGAAATACTCTAGTGATGGTAAATGGTCCCGGACCACCGGGATTTTAGTTTTCCCTAGAAAATCTTCAATCTTGAGTTGAAAAGAAGGACTCGATCACCAACGTTGAAAACGCGGTTTTTGATTTTGGAGTCATGAATCTTCTTTGTCTTTTGTTTATAGATCAAAGAGTTCTCGGATGCTTGATCACGGAGTTCATTTAATTCATTCATTTGAACTTTCCGGTGATCACCGGTAGCTGTCGAATATCAAAGTTGGCATGCTTCAAGGCCCGGTATGCCTTGTGCTCAAGCTCAACCGGCAGATGACATGCCTTCCCGTACACTAGCTTGTATGGAGTGCACCCGATGGGTGTTTTATAAGGTCACGGAAGGCCCGAGTGCATCATCTAACTTATCCGACCAAGAGGAACGGTTTTCGCCTCGTCCTTTCAAGAATTCTTTTTCTACCACGGTTGGAAACTTCCACTTGCCCACTTGTTTGGGGGTGGTGCAGTGAGAGACGGTGAGTTACACCATACTTTTGCATGACTCTATCAAACTGGTCATTGCAGAAATGGATACCACGATCACTGATTATAGCTCGTGGAGTTCCAAACCTAGCAAAAAGAGATTTTAAGAATTTCACAACAACTCGAGCATCGTTGGCGGGTAAAACTTTAGCTTCAACCCATTTTGACAAATAGTCAACGGCCATGAGTATGTATTTGTTACCGCGAGAAGAAGGAAATGGCCCCATAAAGTCAATGCCCCATATGTCAAAAATCTCACACACTTGAATGGCGTTTTGCGGCATTTCATTTCTTTATGAGATATTTCCGTGACGTTGACAAGCGTCGCCAGGTTTTGACAAATTCATGGGCATCCTTGTAAATCGTGGGCCAATAGAATCCCGAATCAAACACCTTCTTGGCGGTGTAGTTGGGGCTATGATGTCCCCCAGTAGGTCCTGAATGGCAAGCCTTGAGAATGTCATTGGCTTCGACCATACACACATGCGCTGATGACTTGATCCGCGCAAATTTTGAACAAGTAGGGGTCGTCCCAGAAGTAATGTTTCACATCTTTAAAGAATTTGTTTTTCTGTTGGGACGACATCCCTTTCACCACAAAGTTACCCGCATGTTAATTTGCAAAGTCAACAAACCATGGGGTAGAAGAGTCTCCACGAAAAGAAACCACATTGATTGTTTCGAGAGGAAATGTTTTATTTATTTCCTTTTTCTCGAACACATCTTGGTGAGGGTTTTCTAGACGGGAAAGATGATCAGCAGCCAGGTTCTCAGCTCCTTTTTTATCAAGTATAATGATATCAAATTCTTGTAGGAGGAGAACCCAACGGAGCAATCTCGGCTTTGCATCTTGTTTTGCAAAGAGATATTTGAGAGCCGAGTGATCCGTATACACCACGCATTTGGTCAATATAAGGTATGGCCAAAACTTTTCAAACGCATACACCACAGCTAATAATTCTTTTTCTGTAGTGGTGTAATGGGTTTGAGCTTCGATCATAGTTTTACTCGCGTAGTGGATAGGCCTTGAAAGTGCTTGGTTTTCGTTGCCCCAAGACCGCACCGATAGCAAAATCACTTGCATCGCACATGAGCTCAAAGGGTAAATCCCAGTCGGGGCAACTAGAATGGGTGCTTCCGTTAGCTTTTTCTTTAATGTTTCAAAAGCTTCGATGCACTCAGGTGAGAAGATAAAAGGAGCATCTTTTCAAGAAGATGGGTCATAGGCCAGGCGATTTTAGAAAAATCTTGTATGAATCTGCGATAAAACCCGGCATGACCTAGAAATCTCCTAATACCTTTGACCCAAGTAGGATGAGGCAATTTAGCAATAACATCGACTTTTGCTCTATCTACCTCAATCCCGGTTTTGGAAATCTTATGGCCAAGGACTATGCCTTCTTTGACCATAAAGTGGCTCTTCTCCCAATTTAGACAAAGATTGGTGTCTTTACACCTTTGAAGCATTCTTTCTAAATGGGAGAGACATGTATGAAATGAGTCCCCAATGACCCAGAAGTCATCCATAAACACCTCCATTGTTTCCCCGATCATGTCGTGGAAAATTGCCATCATACATCGTTGGAATGTGCCAGGAGCATTACATAGGCCTAAAGGCATACTGCTGTAGGCAAACGTCCCGTATGGGCGGTGAATGTGGTTTCTTGATCCAGCGGATCAATGGGGATCTGAAAGTAACCGAGAAACCGCCAGGAAACAATAGTATTCGTTCCCTGCTAATCTCTCAAGCATTCGGTCCATGAAGGGTAGAGGAAAATGGTCTTTACGGGTGGCTTCGTTTAACTTGCGATAGTCAAGACACACACGCCATCCGTAATCGAATCGAGTTGGAATTAACTCGTTTTCTTCATTCGTGACAACAGTAATGCCACCCTTTTTAGGAACGCAATGAATTGGGCTAACCCAAGGACTATCGAGATCAGTAAATTAAACCGCATCAATAAGTTTGAGAACCTCTTGTTTGATAACCTCTTGAATCTTAGGATTCACCCTTCTCTCGATGTTGGACTTGGTTTGAAGTCATCCTCCATTAAGATTTTGTGAGTACAAAACTCGGGGTTGATACCCTTAATGTCGGAGAGTTTCCAAGCAATTGCTTGCTTGTGTGACTTATAGACCTTTATGAGAGCGATTTTCTCCTCCTCGGTTAAATCCTTAGCAATTATGACCGGGTAATTTATCATCACCCTCCAAGAATGCATACCGAGATGAGGTAGGTCCTTAAGTTCAACCTCGGGAAATTCTTCAAGAGAAGTTTGTACTGATTTGATTTCCTCAATTGTGATCTCTTTCGGAAGGAGTGAAGGTAATGGATCTTCATTTAACAATTGCTCAAGATAAAGAATATCTCCCTCCGAGTCATAAACACCATCAATTCCCGGCGGAATTGATTCATCAATAGTAAGAAATTCATCGATCTCTTCCAGAAGGAAGTCACCTCCCTCAAACGGAGTGAGAGAGGGGGAAGAGTAGGCAATGATAGGTTTAGAAGATGTGGTGGAATCCCCACTCACAGAATTATGAAGATAACCAAGAAACTCTTGAGAGTACTCCTCCGAAGCAATATCAATTAAATCGACTCGATTAACCGATTCAACATCATAATTTGAGGAGTACCTCGAAGTTTGATCAAGGTTAAAGGTAACTGACTTCATTACCCACACGTAATGTGATTTCTTGCTCAAATACATCAATAAGAGCACGGCGTTCTCGGAATCCTCGTCAACAATGAGGAACCCGATGATCGCATCGAAATCAACAACCACAAAGTCAGCTGGAAAATGGAACTTTCCTACTTTCACGAATACATCCTCGTCGATGCCAAGAGGACGCGATATAGAACGATCTGCAAGCTCAAGAGTCATGCGGTAGGAATAAGTTCCGAAGAGAAAGCTTCTTCCACACTCGAATAAGGCATCGATTGATGCTTGCACCAAGATCGGCAAGGGCAAAGCATTCAATCATCCACGGAAAATACAAGGGAGAAGAAATTTTCCGGGATCTCCTAGCTTCTCGGGAAGCTTTTAACAGGGCTTGAAAGTTCTCTTTTAAAGGAGTTTTGGCCATTTCAAGCAGCTTTTCCTTGTTGCTCAACATGTGTTTGAGAGTAGATGCAAACTTGGGCATCAACATGATAGCATCCGCAAAGCTTATGTCAAAATGTAGCTCTTGGAAAATTTGAAAGAATTTTTCCATTTGATGACCGGCTTTCTCGCGAGTTTTGCTCATTTAAAGCGTGAGGGTAAGGAATAGAAGTTTTGGATTTGGGGTTACCAACCGGAGGCTCAAAACAACTCGTGTGTTTGGTTTTGGGTTTCGGGACAACCTGAGGATGGACATTGTTGGTACCTCCGTTATTAGTAGGAAGTTCCTTGTCCTTTGTAGCCTCATGTTCACTTTCCACTACCTTCGGGAGAGAAGAAGAAGAGGTAGTAGGAATAGCGGGCCCATCATAAGAAGCACCACGGTTTGTGATGCCCTTTGCATCTTCCCTCGGTTAGCGATCGTGTTGCTCGGAAGTTTTCCGAGCCCCGAGGGTCGATCATTTAAAGACTTCTTAATGTCAAATCGGCTAACCAACAACCGATTCATTTCCTCTTGGGATTTCATGAATTGTTTCAACAACTCATCAGATGATGGTCCAGTTGGAATAATGGCTTGATTTTGCACAGGAAAATTTCGGCCTCTATTGTTAGGATTAGGGCCTTGAAAATTTCCTTGATTATTGCCATGAAAATACCCCGGTTGAAATTTCCCTGAACTGGGTTTCTATTGAAATTTCCTTGGTGTTGGAAATTTTGATTTTGATTTTGAAAACCGTTGTTTGGACTAAAATTACCTTGGTTTTGAAAACCTTGGTTTGGTCTATTTTGATTTTGATTATGGTTTTGGTTGAAACCGGAGGTCCAGTGGTAGTGGTTAGGGCGGTGGTTCGGTCTATAGAGCACGATATTGGTTGCCTCCCCGATTAGAAATCCCACCAGATTAGCTTCAAAAGGGTTACCATCGGTGGCCATACAGTTGTAATAGGCATGGGGGCCACCGCAAGTAACACTGACTTCCACTTTTTAACTTCAGAGGTGAAGTTTGTGGAAAAGAGACTTTCTTTTGGTTGGAGAGAACCAAAGCTTGAATAGCTTCCGTGAGTTTGTCAATCTTAGCATCGGTGCTAGATTGGCTCACGGGCGATGAAGTAGAAGGACCAACACTGACTTGGGAAACAATCGGCTTGCCCGTGCAAAGGCGGACTTTAGACTTGTTTTCAATGATCGCTAAAGCTTCTTTGACAGTTTTGCTTAAGAAATTTTATCCAACGGAGGAATTGAGAGAATCTTGATCAGATTGACTCACTCCATTGTAGAAAGTATCGAGTTGCATAAACTCGGAGAAACCGTGGTGAGGATATTTGCGAAGCAATTCCTTAAAACGATCCCACGATTCACTGAAGGATTCATTAAACTTTTGAGTGAACTTGATGATTTCATTTTTGAGACTCGTGGTTTTGGAAGGTGGATAAAACTCATTCACAAATTTCTTCACCAGATCTTCCCATTTCTCGATTGACTGAAGGGGTTGTTTTTCAAGCCAAATTCGGGCTTGTCCCTCAAGAGAAAATGGGAACAAGAAACTTGACAGCATCAGTAGGGACATTTTTGTATTTGATGGTAGATGCAATCTTGTTAAACCATCGAATATGAGCATGAGGATCATCCCGTTCAAAACCATAGAACCGACTTGAGGTTACAAGATTCGTAACCGGTTTTGAGTTCAAAATTTTCAGCCACAATGGCTGGGATAACAATAGCATCTCCATACCCGTCGATGGGTGCCTGGAGAAGCTCACACATAGGACGTTCTTCCGCCAAGATAGCGGAAGTAGTGAGCAGATCTCGGATCGAGATCCGATGATGGAGCGAAAGTCTACGGACACGCCTTCTTGGAATCTTGACAAGCTCACAAATGGGCTCACTGGAAATCTAGAAGAGCGAAAAGATACATTTCTAGAGTTAACTCTAAGGAATCTCAGAGTTAAGGAGAGGAATGGGAATTATGAAAATATTTTATGAAAATGGGGTGAGAAGAATCTTTTTGGGTTTTCTGGTTCTGAAACTTAGATATAACAACAAATCCAATTAAAACAAAATCGAGGCAAAACAACAGTGAACTTAAACCAATAATCACCAGATGAATGGCTTATTTGAAAAAGGTACACCAATCACAAGGACACAAAGGCAAGTTTTAAATCTTTGGTTCGGGAACTTATTATGGTCGTACCCCCAGTTAGGTAGTACACTGCCTTGGTTTGCGGTGGTAATCTTTTATGTTGTTATTATTAAACAAAGAAAACGACAAATCTTTTTGTATTTTTATCTTTGATACATATATAGAAACAAAAGGAAAATATTTTTGTGTTTTATACGTTTTTGGATGTTTTTGGGTTTTTTATAAGAAAATATATATATAGATATAGATAGATGGTATGAACAAAAAGTGAATATTCAAATCACTAATCTGCTAAACGGAAGATAATCAGCACAGCTCCCCGGCAGCGGCGCCAAAAATTTGATCTGTGCCAAACCGTCAAGTTTTATCACACAAGCTGACCACTTGTGAATGGCCAACCGTAACAAACTTAAAACAGTCCGGAAACAAATGCAATGAAGATCAGGAGAGTATAGGGTTTCCCCGGGTCGTTATGTCCCAGCGAGCTATGCGATGAATCACCAAACGTATAGTGATCGAGAGAATTTGAATGGAAAAGAGTTTTGAACGATTATAACTAAGGAAAAAGTAAATAAATTACAGAGGCTTAAATGCAAATTAAAGAAAATTAAAAAGATAAAATATATTAAATAAACGCTATCACTATTTGCAAAATGATGTTTTTGATTTTTCTTTTATAAAACTTAAATTAAAAAAAACTATGTGACGTACAAAAGAAAATGTAAAACTTAAACAATATAAATCCTAAAAATATGAAAATGACATTTTTACAAACCTAATGATAAAAGGAAATTTATAGAAAAAGAAAATTATTTTTATAACTATTTATCTAATTATTATTAATTAAAAACTATTTTTACTTATTTAATAATAGCCTAAAATACAAGAAAATATGAAATAAAGCTAGAAAAATGAAATTATGACTTAGAAAAATCTAAAATAACAAAAGAGAATTTTCAAAACTAATTTTATATTTTTCTGATTATTTTTGTATTTTCTATGAATTAAAAACTATTTAAAACTAATTAAATTGCTTAAAAATACAAATTTAACTAAGAAAAATCTGAAAAAATATTTTTTTGAATTTTTATATTTATATTAACCTAAGAAAAAGGAAAAATTATTTTTTTGAAACTTTTCTTAATTAATTGTATTAAATGCTAATTAAAAAGTACTAAAAATTGATTTAAATGAAGAAAAATACCAAACTGACCTAGCAAAATCTGAAAAATTCAAGACAAGTCTAAAATAATATTATGAATCTAGGAAAAATATAAAACAGTGGGTTGTGTGTAAGAAAATGCAATCAGAATGCAAGTGCTTATAAATAAGCACTTGAAATAAGCCAAAAGGACATAATAAGTAACCCAACTGAAACAGAAGGTATAATATGCTAAAATTACCTAAATGAGACAAGTTACAACTATCCTACACCTCTGAAATACAAGCTACTTAGATTTGGTGATTTGGCTTTAAGTGCCAAAATCAGTTTTTGGGGCTACTTTGGAGATTGCAAATAAGCTACTCAATAAGCTAAAATTGAAAAACAGAGGTGGGAACCTCAAGAAGACCTGGCTAGCTATGTCTAAACCAAAGATGAGCCAAAGATGAGCTCTGATGAGCTTGTTGCATGCTCTGCAACTCACCTGTGCACACTCAGTATACACTGAGTGTGTACAGGGCACTTAAGCCCATTTTAACAAGCTAATATGAAGCTTATAAAAAATTTACAAAAATTTGCAAAAATCACAATAAGAAAATAGACCAGTTGAAGTTTAAAAACCCACAATTTCACTTAGATTGACCCAAGAATGAATCAATGAAAAATCACTCCATTTAGGTGAAAACTGATTTTTACTCTTTCGACTTTTGAAACAGATTTGATAAGTTGACTTTATTGAACTTTGAAACCAATTTTTGACCGATATTGATGTAATATGATGAAATAAAACTAATGCAATCTATTTCTATGTTTTCTAAACACAAAACAAGTCTTTGGTTTTACAAAATCTCAACAGATATGCAAGCTAAACGCTTTTAAGATGAATTTGACTTTGAGTGGTCTAATGCACAAATAATCGACTCAAATGAGTCTAACTACTTATATTAAGACTGATAATGCAATTTTCAAGTTCAAACAAAGACTCAATCTCAGCTTTACATACTGATCCAAACACACCTTTAAATCACTGAATTGAACTTAAATCTACACCAACTCTTGAACTAGCATGTAATATTGATCAAACTGAGTTTGGCTAACCTAAATACAACTTAATTAATGAGATAAAACTACTCCTAACCACAAATACGATAATGCAAAGGACCTAAAAATAAACTTACATATGGTCCTAGCCACAATGGCTTGAAATCAATCAACCAAAGATCACAAGAACCACTAGCCTAATCTAAACCATAACCTAGCTCATTATCACCCCAAATCCATGCTCTGCAACACCCATATCCAATTCCATCACCAAATGAACCCGCATTGACTTTCGTTGACCAAAATCCACATTTGCTTGAAACTTAAATGCAAGCTTACAAAAAGCTATAAGAAGCTTATATAAGCTTGTTTGAGCTTAAAAATAAGCTACTAAGAGCTTGAATATGAGAATTTGAAATGGAAATTTGCAACAGTTAACACAACAATATGAAATGGTAATGTAACTTGAATTGGTACTTGAGAATGGTTTATATTGATAAAACAACTTAAAATGAGTACAATATAACAAAAGATTACAGCTTTAGAACTTAATTTAAAACATAATCATAAAAACGACATACATAAAAATTTTAGACTAAGTGCTACCCTTTTTCTTCCTTCCCTTGCTTCCTTTTTTATAGCAAATGAATTCTCTCTCATCTCTGAGCAGTTCCCACTTGAAATCAAGGCCATTGGATTACTTGAGAGCATATTGGCCATTGGATCAGTTTTTGGCGCCAAAATGTATATCAACAGGGGGGGGGCTTTGAGTGTGAGATTGAAGAAGCATTTAATGTTTCTTGGAGTTTGGTGAGGTGGAAGGATAAGGGGAGTGGAGGATGAGCTGAGGGGATGGGATGTAGAGTGTTTGCAGGCTAGTTGTTGGGGAAGAAGAAAAAGGCGCGGGCGGTTGTTTGTTTGACTTATTTGTAGACCGGCTTAATATATTGAAGGGGGTCCAAATTGAGGGGGTCACAAGTGAAATGGCAGGGGTCCAATGGTTATGACAAGGTCCAAAATGATAAAAAGGGTATTAATAACAAGGACCTTTTGTGTAAATTCTGAAAAACAAGGGACCAAGGCTGCGATTTTATCAAAGTTGTTCAAAGGGACGAAAAGTGACAAGCTCTAATAGTACAAGGACCAAACTTGACATTTTCAAATTTCCAAGGACCATTTTTGTTAATTTTTAAACTTGAAGGACCAAATTTGTAATTTCTCAAAACTTTTGATATTTTTCACCAAAAGACTAATTTTGACAAGTTATGATTTTAAAAGGACCTTTGGTGATTTTTCTTTTGAAATAAGTGCTCAGGGACTATTTCTGACAACTTTTGAAACTTGGGGGACTGAAACTGCCAATTATGCAAACTTAGCTCTTTTTTCATCTGATTTTAAACATTTTGCATCTGAAACATATAAAATGCAATTTTGAGATATTTTCAGTATTTTGATGCATTTCTGAGCATTTTTAAACGTTTTGCAGTTCAGATTTAACCAAAAATGATGAGTATTTACACACTCATCACAAACCAACAATTTCTTCCAGAAGGTCATTTATTCGATTCGTTGAATGCTTTTTGTATGCAGAGTACTTTCTTTGAAAAGTTAACAACTCAGCCTTAGCATTTTTATTTTCCAAGGTGAGAGCGTTAATTTGCTTTTTATGTTCATGTTTTAGTAGTTCTAAACAACAAAGCATTTTCTCTTCTAGATCTGTCTCTCTAAATATTTTTCATTTTGATGAGACTTAGTAAAAGCGGCTTCAAAACCTTTTTCACGTTTTTCTTGAGCTTTGAAAAAATTGAGTTGCATTTTTAAACCTTCAAAATCCTTGGTTAACAGTGCATTTTTTTCTTTTTAAGTCCTGATTTAATGCACAACATTGAGCAAGATCTGGATGAGGCAAAAGTTCGGCTTGTTCAACGTGAGGCACAACATGATCATTATTTAGATCCTCAAGTATAACCACGGAGTCAATTTGATTATGAAAGGAAACCAAAAGGTCATCTTGATCGTCAAATGTAACGACGGGATCTAATTGAAAATCGTCGGAATGAGATGTGGATGACTCATTTTGAACATTCTGAACCTTGCCGGATTCAGATGTTGGCGGAGATATTAGATTAGAGATGAATATGGTTTGTTCGAGTACCTGAGACAAGCCATCAGTGTCATACACTGGGCCTATTTCACTCATGTGTAGCTCTTTCATATTAGCCATTAACATAATCGCTGAAGTTGGTTTGCAAGTCCTCCATATCATTATCGAGTCTCCATGATGCCATAAAGCTCGCTTTGTCTCGTGAGAGTTCCACCGCCTTCATCCTTAAGAGCCAAAAGAAGAGCCTCTTTGAAGTAAGTAAGCACGCCTTAGTCCTCGGCTTTGGGCATGCATTAGCCAGTGTCCCTTCTCATTGCAGTTGTAGCATCGAAGACCATTCAACCCATTTTGAGCATTTCCCTGCTCCACCACTTGAGCTCGATTGTTATTCCTACCCACAAAGATAAATCCTTGACCACCGCCCATCCGACGACCATAACCACGATTCGAACTTCAACTCCATTGTTCACAATGCTTGATTCCTGTTTGATGAGGAATGAATGCGATTGTTGGATTTGTTGGTATAACGGCAAAAAGCATTAGCAATCATAACAAATCCTTGTTGCAATGCTTCGAATGGATCGATTTCCTCATTAGCTTCACTGACAAGTGCTTGAGCATAGTTGTTGTTCTATGGAACCAATTGAGTTTGTTGAGATTGTTGAGGTTGTTGCTGTGAAGGAGCATTTGGTGATTGTAGTGCTTGGTTGAGTTGCTGATTGAGGAGGATAACTGTTTTGAGCATACAAGGCAAGTTGTTGATTTTCCGGATGTGAAGGTGGAGCATTTTGAGCACGGAGAATCCTAACCATATCAACTTCCTTTTCATGAGGCTTCAAGTAATCGTACAACAATCCATATGTAGAATGATGCATGTTCTTTGCTTGACGGAGAAAGATGACATACTTTTCCCATTATGGACAAAGACTACTCAGGAACTTAGTATTCACTGCAATTCCTGGCATGATGATATTGTGTTTATCCAAATCATTGATGATGTCTGAAAAACGATGATGATAAGACTCTAGTGTCTCTCCAGGTTCAATCATGAAGTGTTCATAAGCCAAGTAAATTTTGGATTCCAAATCCTCCCGATTGAGTACGTAACCTTCCATAAGAAGATGAATATGATCCCACATTGCCTTTGCAGCCTTTTGAGCATCAACATCAAGAATTTGGTAACCCAAGAGGATATATTCCATTGCAAGCTCATCTACTTCATAGTGTAGAAGTTCTTGTGGATTCAGAATGCAAGAGCAATGTTGGTTTGTTCATCTCTTGGTGGAGTAGCATCTCGATCTCCGTACAATGACAGTAGGCATCTGAAAAGGACCTTCCAAGATAACCTTCTTTAAGAACTTTCCATGTGGCTTCTTTAGATCACAAAACCTAAAGAACCTTATCACCAATTGATCATAGTTTCCTGGAGTGAGCATTGGAGGTCTGTCAAGTGATCCAGCCTCATGAATTGATTGTTGGCTGCTTAAAGCTTCACACATCTTTGCAAACCAAGTGGGTTCCTTCATAGTGTTCCTTGATGGATGTTGATTGAAATCAGTTGTGTAGGGTTGGACTTGATGACATATTGGTGGTTGAGGCATAAGAGGTTGTGGACTTGCTGTAATTTGTGGAGTATGTTGTTGATTAAATTGTTGTTGATAAATTGCTTGTTGTTGATTCCATTGTTGGTGTTGTGGACTTAGTTGTTGTTGTTGTTGACGTTGAGTATAAGTGTAAGGGAAATAATTAGAGTATGGTGGTTGAGACATGTTGAAAACTTGTGTTGGTAAAAAATGGATCTTTGTAGTCGAATGAACCTTTGTTGATGAAGTATCCTTAGGCGTAGAAATCACAATAACCAAGTAGCACTTATGCGTAAAAAACACCAAAGTTACGCTAATAAATAGAAGGAAGCTAGAGAATTTAGCTTACGCTGCAAGGTGAAAAAGACTAAAGTTACGCCGTAGACAAAAGTTAGGCGTAGAAACTTAGGCGTAGGATTATCTTATGCGTAAGACTGAGCTTAGGCGTAAGATGAATCTTAGGCGTAGGAATTTCTACGCGTAAGCTTGATGCTTAGGCGTAAGTTTAGTGTTTTATCCTAAGTGATCTTTTACACTATCACAGTGTAAAAGATATCCAAAGTCGACGATTTTCGTGCTTATCCAAGCAAGAAAACACGGAGTAAACCACGAAAACGAAGATCAAGCCACGGATAAAGTTACGCGTAAGATTAGGGTTTTGATACGCGTAATCTTACTCGTAAAGATGATTATGCCCAAATTTGTTTCTAAACTGGATTTTTGTTATGGAATAGCGTTAATAGTACCAAAATAACACAAAAGTGTGAACCTTGATGAACCAAAACGACTAAACGGGTTACGCGTAGAACTTCACTCACGAACAAAAACAAGCTCAAAAACTTAGATCCACGCGTAAAGTTTGAAACTTTTTGCCAAAAACAAGTATTTTAACACCTTAAAACATTGAAAGTACAAGAATCTTGGATTAAAAAGTATAAAAAACAAGTTTTTAAACGAACCAAAGTTATGAACACGTTTACGCGTAAGAACGAAAACCAAAACTTCAAAACAAAAGTGTTCACCCAACTATTTGGCGATTGATACCACTGTTAGGTCACTAGTTTTACAACACAAGCAACATAGAAGAAATAGAAAGGCGATTGAACAAGTATCAAACACATATACACGTAAATAAGGAGACGGTTAGGCGTAGGATGTGAATGAGAGAAAAACTTGAACAACCAACCTTCAAATGAAGGTTATACAAAGTATTTATAGGCAAGGAGCTAGGGCAACACTCCCACTCTTACCCTTTTCCTTATTGGGCTTGGGCCTAAGCTCATGGGCCTTCTACATAAGCTTAAGGCTAATAACAAACATAAAGGCCATAATTAAGCTAACTATTACATATTAATTACTAACACTTGATTAATGTTTAGAAGTGTTTCCAACAGCCCTTTGATGCTAATTCCGTCTGCCTCGTCTCTTCCACCTGTAGTTATATATATATATATATATATAAAAAAAAAAAAAAAACACGCTTTTCGTAGGGACATGGTAATGTAAATGCCATCAAAAATATTCGAATACATCTCAGCAAGGTTTCACAAAAGCCCGAGCTTGCGGGCACTCCCAACAATCACCGCATATATATAGATTGAGACATTAGGTGCAATATTCATTTATGCATTTTCACAAACACTTGATGTGCATATGTATGTCTAACTGAAAATAAAATAAAAATTGCAAGTCCAAAATTTAGATAACATGTGAACACTTATCTCAATTATCACATAAATAAGACCAAAACATAGAAGATTTTATTAGGTTACAATAATAAAAAGTAGGTTACAAACAAAAACGAGCATGGTTGTTACTAATTCAGGTCTATATGGTAACCAACATGACTGGCAATAACTGTGTTTGTAACCGATGAAAATGCAAGACAACCCATGAAACAAATTAAAGAAATCTAAGCTTGGACCACCATTAATAGTGATTTAGAGTTCATACTCAACTTTTCAGATCTAATCCCTCAAAATTTGCCAAGAAACAAAATCAATTGAAGGTAGATTCGAGGTTACCTACCTGATTATTGAAGGATTCGAGCTATACCTGTGGATTGTTAGTTAGGTGGCCATGGGGAATGAGATTGGTGTGTTGTTGTTTATGACTTTTGGTGGGTATGTGAAAATTTGAGATCCAAAATGGCCGCCTAAAACCAAAGTGTAAAAATATCTTGCTTTTGAACCGGGTTTTAAAGGAGCCGGTCTAAATATTATATCTTAAAGACCGGTGATATTAATACTGACCGGTTTATAAGTATTTTTCCTTTTTAGACCCGTGTGTATCAAATGAACGGGTCTATATAAGTTCCAGCAGGCAAAAGGAGACATTTAGACATGTGTTTTTGAAAAGAGGTCTTTTTTAGGAGGTCTAAAAAGCCTTTTTTGTAGTAGTGAGGGAAGGTTCAAAGTGTAACACCTACCTTTCCTATGCAAATATCAACTGCAAAACTCTATTACATCATTGACTCTTGAATTTTGTTTTCTTTTATCAATTGCATTCATGTAGGGGATTGTTGGAAAATGTGGTCAAAAGAGTTGAATGACAATTGATGTTTGTCATCATGTGTACTAATGTGAATTGAAAATAAAATTAATTTGTGGTTTTATTTTAATTCATGAGACATTAGTAAAATTAATATCGTTAATTAATTATGACCGTTTTCTTTCAATTCCATTTCCTATAAGTTGAGAGCTCTCCTCTCATTTCCTCACACCAAGAAATACAACTTACTCCTTTCCATTTTTGTTTAACGTTCATCTTGACCTTGTGTGTATCCGGTTTGTAATAGAGGGAAGGCACGATTTTGGTTCGCCTTGATAACCCGTTTGTGCTAACGGAGTTATCCGTTGTTGTTGTATCCCGGGAGATAGACGTTCATGATTCTCAAACACCGCGGAGAGGACGAATCTGTCTTAAGGAAACTGTGAGCATCACAGGCCTCAACATTTTCCTTACTTGTGTTTTTTATGTCTCAACAATTTAAAGATTTACGGTATCATTTCTCTACACTTTTATGTTTTATGTTATGGTTTACTTGTCTCTAATAGCAATTCATTGTAATATATACTACACCACTTGCCTTCCCAAAGGGTCACTATGAATGATCACACCAAATGACCTCCAACAACATAACATGTACTTCAATCAATAAACAACATTATGTGTGCGACTATAAAACTTAAAGTTTCTCATAAAAAGTAACCTGGCAAACGTTTATGTTTCTTGTAAAGGCTATTAGAAAATTTGACACGAAACTCAAACAAAGGTCATTAAGATAATGTACTCACCACCACAACTCCATCTATACAACCAACAGATCCATATTACTCAAATTAGACGACACGAACATTAACATAATGTACTGTACAAACGTCATGCGCGTACATTAATAACCAATAACATCACATCATATAATTCAGGGAACATATAAAGCAGTAGTAGATATACCATAGGCTAACAACATATGAAGAAATAGAATAAAGAGTAGTTGAAATGAAAAAAAGTTGATAAATTATATTAAATGCAATCCATGTCTTGAGCATAATGTTGTAATTTTTCAAAAGAATGCAAGAGACAAAGACAACAACATAATATTTGTTTCAACTTGTCAATGCTTTTTCCACCAAGCTATATAAGGAAGCAAAATTTTATCCCTATCACCGATGTGAGATTTAAACCTTAGAACAAGTCTCACACAACCAGTCCCATAAACAATAGTTGCTCTAACCTTTTGTTTTCATATACTATTACATATGTTCTCTTAACACATTTTTTTTCTCTTACGAAACTAGAGAAAATTGATACCAAACTCGAATACGGTTATTTAGTGGCAATGCAATTGGAGTTGGATATCCTCCATGGATAGTACCTCAATCACCCAAAATATTGGTCAAACTTATATCATATTGTTTTGATTTCTTTATATTTTACTTATATTAAAGCCAATTGCCAATTGCATATGTTGTTGGGCTGCGAGAAGCGGCTTGGAATACTTTTAATCTTTTACACTTATTGTCTATTTCTTTGAAATAAGTCTACTCAAAAACAATAGAGATCATGTAACTCTTTAGAATTAGTTACTCGTTAGGATACTTGATCATTTAGTAGTTTAGACTAAGTAAAATTCAACTATAAAGACACGAGGAGTATACATCAGTCAAAAGTTGGTTAATTTAGTTGGAGTTTACATCTAGGCGAAGTTGGTTGTAAAAATGTCTTACGATGAAACGTATACTTTGGTGGCAATCTTGCAATATGACATGTCTCATCTTTGGGATGATTGAACTTTGTTTGAATAACAAACATATGTTTTATCATTCACATTTTGAAAATAATTCGAGTTGTCACGAAGAATTTGTCGTGACTCGTGAGGTAACTAACTGAGCATAAAATTGACAAAAAAAACACTTGAGACATCCTTCATTTACAATAATCAGTGGCTACCATGAACAAAGTGTTCAACTACTTATCCAAAAATAATCCTTAAACGCATGATGATTAGCTTCTAAAATTCAGTGTAAAACGACTAAGGCCTAATAAGGAATTGCCAAACACCAAATGTGTAGTAAGATGGTATGCCCTTGATCTAGAGATTCCACCCAAAGGAGAATATATCAACGAGCAATCAAAACCCCGGAAAATGTCAAAATATTAGGCAATTTCCGCCTAAAATGATATATAAAGATAAGACTACTTAAAATGTCAAAAAGTTGTTAAATTACATTAATTGCTACTTCCGCCTTTTGCATGCAGGCTTCTACGGTATGGTAGGAATCTACGTGCAAACGGTAGAAAGCAACATAATGTTTATTTCAACTTATTGAAATTTTAAACATCCGAAGTATATAAGGAAGCAAGATTTCATTACGCCAACCTATGTGGGATTCAAACCTTAGAACAAATCTCACACAACTAGCCCCATTAATTAGTTGCTCTATGGTCACATAGTGTTTTCTTCTTCTCTTATCAAGCTAGAGAAAATTGATACCAAGCTCGAATACCTTTATCGAGTGACAATGCAATTGCAGATGGAAATCCTCCGTGAATAGTGCCTCAAACACTTGAAACTTTGGCAAAATTTGTATCGTTTCGTTTTGATTTACTTTTACTTATACAGTTGTACTAAAAACTATTATGTTAAACTCTTAGGTACACCATCATTTTGTCATATTTATTAACAAGATGTCAGCCTTTCATTACATAAACTGTTACTAATAAATATAGAATATTGATAGCTTTTTCCAGTGACTAACATCACATAGTTTTAAACACTGGTCGTTAATATATTACAAGTGCATACAATCACGATGTCTAAAACAGTATGAAATCTTGAGTCAAAGCTGTTGGCATATAAATTTTGGTCCAAGCAACAAATCACTTGAGTTACTCACACACAAAACTGAGAACTTTTACGAACGACTAATTTTGGTATGATCAGGAGCACTTGGTTTTTTATCATTCAGCAGCTAATATATTTAGAGTACATACCAAATATTGAAATATACGATAGCTATGTCTATAATAATATGAAATCACTGGTTAATCCTTTGTGGTATCAACTTGAAAATGATACAACGCTGGGAATTTATATGAACTGTTAGCCCATGATGTTTTTGAACTATTATAAGTTGTTCGAGAGACACGACACCTTGTTACTCTTATACAGCTATTAGAAAATTGATATAAGTACCCAACACAAATACCTATTTTCAGTAGTTTCTAACACATTATGTCATGAAACAACAGAGGTGCTGTGCCGGCCATTATTGTTTGATACGACTCAAAATAGAGGTTGTGTTTGGTATTCAGCTCAACTATACCAAATTAAGACTAAAATGAAACAATAGCCATGATTCATACTACCAAAAACAAAACACATTCTGAGCCGTGTCCGATTTCGGAATTGATCACTGTAACCAAACCCGAAAACCAATAAATGCTAAACCCCATAAACCTTTTGATCAAAAGACTTTAACCAGCAGAGCAATTGATAACTATAACGCAAATAACCATACATTAAACTTGAATCATCCCTAAAACCTTCCAAGACTGGAATAGAAAAAACCAGTATAATGCAACACCTAATGAGTGTTCATTTATATTTTAAAATGACAGAAAGCTGTTAATTTACAATAATTGTCATCTATGTGAATCAAGTGGAATCTCAACTCGTTAACTCCATGTGAAACACAAAGACAACAACATAATGTTTATTTCAATTTGTCACATTTTTAAACACCCGAAGTATATAAGGAAGCCAAATTTCATTCTTCCAACCAATGTGGGATTCAAAACATAAAACAAGTCTTAAACTTAGTAGCCTAATAAAAAAGTTGCTCTATAGACATAACTTTTTGTTCCATAATCGTATACTATTACTTACGTTCTTTTTCAAATATTGTTTTCTTCTTCTCTTATCAAGCTAGAGAAAATCGATACCAAACTCGAATACGATTATTTAATGAAAATACAATTAAAGGTGGATATCCTCCATGGATAGTACCTCAATCATGTTGGCCTCAACAATTATGGATCAATGATCTTACCAAGTCAAAATCAAAATATACCAAACAAGGAATTGAAACAAAGTTCTGTAAATATGCTTTGTATTAAATCAATATGTCATCATTGTAATCTGTACAAGTGCTAATCTATTTATACAAGTGAAAGGGCGTGTTGAAGATTTTTGTCGGTTAGAGATAACTGTCATATGGCAGTTATGTTGTAACTGCTATTTAGCAGTTACTTTGTGTAACTGTCATGTTGACTTTTTGTATTTGACCCATTGGGTTGACCGAGTCGTATGGGGTAAATGGGTAAGATTGGGATTAGCCCAATATTCTCCCCTTAATCACAATCGTTTTGTTGTAGATCTTTGACTCCGATTAGTTGTCTCATTGTTAGGAATCTGATCTTCGGTAGTGCTTTTGTGAGCATGTCAGCCTTCTGAAATTCTCGGCTTATAAACTAGACTTGTAAATCTTCTCTTTCAACGCATTCTCGTATAAAGTGATATTTTATGTCAATGTGCTTACTCCTTTCGTGAAATACAGGATTCTTCATTAGTTCGATGACAGACTTGTTGTCGACCATTATCGTAACCTTTTCTTCTTGGGTATGCGTAAGCTTGCTGAGTAATCTCTTTAACCATAATGCTTGTGTTACTTTTGCTGTTGCTGCAATGAATTCGGATTCACATAATGATAGAGCTATTGTTGCTTGTTTTTTGTGTACTCCAGCTGATTGGTGATTCACCGTAGTAGAATATAATTCTAGTAGTTCCTTTGCCTTCTTGAGTGTTGACTCCGTAGCTACTGTCACTATAACCTTGTATCCTCCATTGTGTTTGTAGGTGATTCCATAGTCTTTTGTTCCTTTTACATAGCGTAGTACTTTCATGATAGCTTTCATATGTTGTTCTTTTGGTTCTTGCATAAAAAGACTAAGTAATCCAATGGAATAACTTAAGTCGGGTCTTGTATGTAGCAAATATCGTAAGCATCCAATTAAGCTTCTGTATTCAGTTGAGTTGACCATTGTTTCTTCAGTATTCTTTGTTAGTCTTGTTCCTGGATCCATAGGTATTAGAGTTTTGTTGCAGTCTAGCATTCCAACTTCCTTTAGGATCTTGGCGTAGGGCGATTGTTTTATTGATATGTCACCTTCTTTGTGTGACTTCAATTCCTAAGTAGTAGGATAGTAATCCTAGGTCACTCATCTCGAATTTTTCTTCTATTTGAGCTTTGAATTTGTCTATCTCTTCTTTAGGTGTGCCAGTGATGATTAAATCATCTACGTAGACTTCAACTAGAAGTATTGAATCTTTGATTTCTTCGTGTAGACAGCTTGTTCCAAAGCGCATTTCTTGAAATCTAAGGACTTCAACATGTTGTCTAATTTTATGTTCCAATCACGTGGTGCTTGTCTTAAACCGTATAGAGCTTTTGTGAGTTGTAGACTTTTCCATTATCTTCTTTCTTTATAAATCCTTTGGGTTGTCTAACGTACACTTCTTCTTTCAAGTCTCCATGCAGAAATGCAGATTTGACATCAAGGTGATGTACTTTTTATTTATTATTAGCAGCTATGGCTAATAGTAATCGGACTGCTTCTCCTTCTGCACAGGTGCAAAGACTTCTTCGAAATCTATGCCATGCTCTTGTATGTAGCCTTTGGCTGCTAGTCTTGCTTTATGCTTGACTATATTTTCATTAGCATCTTTCTTGGTCTTGAATACCCACTTTAATCCAATGGCTTTATGTCCTTTTGGTAGAGTGGTTAGTTCCCATGTATTGTTTTTGTTGATGGAATTTAATTCGACCTTCATTGCTTCAATCCATTTTAGATTGTTCGATGCTTCCTTGTAATTCTTAGGTTCGTCTTCAGCTAGTAATAATTGCTCGGGTAATACTTCCTCGGTGTTATCGTATATATCAGTTAATGTTCTAAAACCTTGTAATGGTGTATGATCAAAGTCTGGATGTAAATTCCTGGTTGTATTTGATTTACTTTGATTGGTTGAACGTGCTGAGGTAATTGGTGTAATTTGAGCGTTTACTCGTGATGAAATTGTAGATGGTATGCGAAATGCTTGTGAGGGTGAGTTTGTTGTTGATGTTGTATCATCATTTGTAGGGATATTATTGTCTTCTTCATTTGGTTGGATGTCTTGCTCCTGATGATCATTTGTGGCTTCTAGGTTTTCGACTTCGAAGTCCATCCATTCAGGTTGATTGTTGGTGTGTTCATTCAAGTAATCCTTCCAGTCCCATGCTTCATCCTCTTTAAACTTCACATCTCTACTAACACAAATTCTTTGTGTCGTTGGATCAAATAGTCGATAGGCTTTTGATCCTTGTTCATTTCCTAAGTATACCATTTTGTTGCTTCTGTCATCTATCTTTTTTAGATGTTGTGACGGTACCTTTGGATATGCTATGCAACCGAATACTTTTAGGTTTTCTAAGTTTGGCTTTCTTTGTTTAATCGCTTCATATGGAGTGATGTCTTCTAAGGCTTTTGTAGGAACGCTGTTTAGAATGTATATTGAATGTCTATCAGCTTCAGCCCAAAAATTTTGAGGCATGTTGGTTGCTTTCATCATGAATCTTGTTGTAGACATAATTGTCCTATTTCTTTCAACTACCCATTTTGTTGTGGTGAGTGCGCGGTAAGTCGTCGTATATGCCATTTTCTTTGCAGTATTGAGTGAATTTGTTAGATGTGAATTCTCCTCCACATCAGCTCTCAACATGTTTAATGTTGTCCTTAGCTCCTTCTCTATTGTATTCTTGTATTCCTTGAAAGTATCAAATGCGGATCTTTTCGTGTTTAGGAAATACGCCCACATATATCTTGAATAGTCAACGACTAGTAAGAATATGTATCTTTTTCCAGATGGTGTTGGTGGTGTAATTGGTCCATATAAATCTCCGTATACTAAATCTAAAGGTGAGGTTGATCTAGTTTTTGCTTTCTTGTGAAATGACGCTCTGCTGTGTTTACCAATTAAACAAATATCACATATTTGTGTTGTATGTTTAATGGCAGGTATTCCTTGAACTAACTCTCTTTGAGTCATTGATTTTAGTGATTCAAAGTTGAGATGTCCAAGTCTTGCGTGCCATAACCAAGTACTGTCCTTCAAGTTTGCTAGTAGGAAAACAGGTGTGCCTATCTTCAGACTTGCTTTGTATAGATGGTTTCTTTGTCTTGTGACTTTCATGAAGATTTTGTTGTCCATGTCATAAAGTCGTAATTCATCGTCTTCCATTACTACTTTACAACCAATTTCGGTGAATTGTCCAAGGCTCAATAGGTTGCTCTTTAGGCCGGGAATGTAATATACGTGTGATATGATTCTTTGTTTTTCGTCATCACATTCTATTAGAATTGAACCTTTTCCTTTGATTTCTATGTGAGGCCCATCTCCGAATCTTACTTTTCCACTAACGTTCTCATCTAGGTCTTTGAAGTGTTCTCTCATTCCAGTCATATGATTGCTGGCTCCATTGTCTAAGTACCATAGACTATCTACATTTGTCTCTTTATGTCCTACATCTTCTTCGTGTAGCCAGGTTTGATCTTTAAGTTTTGTTACTGTGGGTCTTCTAATATTGCCATTAGTAAGGTAGGCACTAAGTCCTCCTCGACAAGATTAGATTGCATACTAGTGTTTGGTTTTGAATGACACTTAGTTGCATAATGACCCATTTTATTGCATTTGTAACATTTTACTTTGCTAAGATCAATATGTGATTTGTTGAAGTTGTTATGAGAGTGTTCTCCTTCTTTCTTTTTTTCTTTTTTTAAATTGGAGCGTGTGAAAATTTATACTTCCCACGCCCACGCCCCTAAAGTGTTTTCCTCTTATGTCGTGCCGTGTGAACATCAAATTTTCTTGGTTTTCCACATGTCTTCCCTTTTTGAACTTAATCCTTTCTTCATAGGTCTTAAGTCTTCCAATTGCTTCTTCCATAGTCATTTCACTTAGGTCAGAATATTGTTCTATGGATGCGACTATTTGCGATACCTATCGTGTACAAAGATTTAGTAGTTTCCGTACTAAGGTTTCATCTTCTATGGTATGTCCTAGACTAGCGGCTTTGTTTACGAGAGTTGTAAGTTTTGTAGTGAAGGTGTCGATTATTTCGTCTTCCTTCATATATAACATCTCAAAGTCGGATTTGAGTGTTTGAAGTCTTGCTTGTTGGACTCTGTTTTCCCCAACGTGTCTAGTTTTCAAAGCATTCCAAATGTCTTTGGCGGTTTTGTACTTTGTTATTTGAAGTAATTGTTCTTCGGGTAAGACTTGGTAAAGAAATGCAATAGCGGTTTTTTCTTTTTTTTTATTGGGTTGAGTCGATTCAGTCGGCTCTATTGTTTCCCATAAGCTATTTGCTTCGAGAATAATTTGCATACGAATTACCCATAATGAGTAATTCGCGGGCTTTAGGATTAGGCATTGAAATTGGGGTGTACTATTTGCAGTATTAGTACTAGGTTCCTTATTACCACTTTCTTTCGTCATATCTTAAAGATATTGACAATAAATCTCCAGTAAAATTTTAACACGATGTGTGTTGAAATTCTTTAATTTTAATGAGCTCTAATGTTTTATTTTCCTTAAAGATGTATAAAACTTTTATAGGACTAGTTTTGAAAAACTATCCTGGGAGATTAAAAATTCTTAAATGAAATATCCTAAGGTTAATTACTCCTTAAAAGTTATTTATAATATAATAAGCAGTGTAATCACTAGGTTATTATATCTAAAAATTTAATGAAGCACTAAATTTGTAATTTAAAGTAACATATCAAACAAAAATAATATATATCGAAAATGAAAAATATATACTATATAAAAAATGAAAGAGTGGTGTCGTAAAATTTTTTTGGAACCTGAATGGGTTGATGGTCTAACCCGATGCCTTAACTATATAAAAATTCCTTTTGTTGTAGCCCTCTTAAATGTTGCGCTTCCTTTAAATATTTGTTTATCTCTTTTTGTGAGATAAAAATGCGCTATATATATATTTTCTTATATCTCTTGTTTTGAGATAAGGAAATAAAACGTCTCCTGTGGAAACTTAATTAGTCTCTCTCCCTTTTTCTGGGAATGGATCCGTTTCTTCTTCTTCTCCTAATCTCTGTGGTCAAACGCCTGTGACAAGGCTTGAATGGCCTTCCTATTTTCTCCAGTGTGGTGTTCTTTGCGAGCACTCCTTCCCTTCAATCGAAATTTTAGGGTTTCGTTGAATTGGGGGTTTTCAATCCGTGAGTGATATGGATGTTTGGAGAGTTTAATTAAGTCGATTTTTGGCTTAATTAAAGATCTGGGCTTGATTCTTGATTCGGAACAGGTGTGTTTGTTCTAATTTGAATCTTTTAATTCTGCCCTAATTGATGACTTTCGTTTAGATTTTGTTTGAATCAATATAAAACGATTTAATTCGTTTCTAATCCTATTTGGATTAAAGATTCAGTTTCGATGGGTAAAAAAACTGCGAATGATTTTTTTGTTGTCGGGTTTGAGTAATCACTTATGTGATTGTTCCTTTGATGCGACAAAACTAGGAACACAAAAATGATCTTTGATTTGTGTTCGATTAATATTTGTAGAAAAAAAAATTATCGAGAGTGTTTCTTGATTCTTATTGATTCTGAAACTAAATGAAAAAAAATGGTAAATGATGATTTTGGTTAGTGTGATCAAACCGCTCTGATACCAATTGTTGGCCTCAACGATTATGGATCAATGATCTTACTAAGTCAAAATCAAAATATACCAAACAAGGAATTGAAACAAAGTTCTGTAAATATGCTTTGTATTAAATCAATATGTCACCATTGTAATCTGTATAAGTGCTAATCTATTTATACAAGTGAAAGGGTGTGTTGAAGAGTTGTGTCGGTTGGAGATAACTGCCATATGGCAGTTATGTTGTAACTGCTATTTAGCAGTTACTTTGTGTAACTGTCATGTTGACTTTCTGTATTTGACCCAATGGGTTGACCGGGTCGTATGGGGTAAATGGGTAAGATTGGGATTAGCCCAATAAATAACAAGATAATTTGGCCAGATTTGTATCATATCAATTTGATTTAGTTTTAGTTTTACTTATGCTACAACCAATTACCAATTGCATATGTTATTGGTTGCAAGAATCGATTAAGTTTGATATTGAGCTTCAGTCTCAAGAACAAGTATAGTGGGATTTCTAATAAATTGGTGTCCCCTTAAAAATTTGGTGGCATGTGCGTCGATCAAGCCCGCACTGGCCCAAATCCGGTCCTGATCGTCTCATTAGTATTACGCCTCATCGTCTCATGAGTAATACTGGCTTCAAGTAAGCAGTTTACCTGTTAATTCCTTATCGACGTCATCTCGTTGTCAACGCGAAGTAATTATTTATCCAAAATGCCGAAAACTAAGTGATGGTAGTCTACCTTACTCCTTATCGGAACTTCTTGTCAATTTGTGAGAATTTGATATTTTTATGATTTTCTCTATTTATTGATAGGATAATGTGCTAGGATGCAAGCATCAAAAAATTATTTATGATATTCTCTAGTTTTGAAGTTTCATTGGTATTGATTTTTAGTACTTGAAAGGTACCTCACGTTGTGTAAGAATAGTTAACAACCAAATGGACAGTTGTTGTAAATAATATCTAGGACAATGGTTCTAAATCTAATAAATTTCATGAGACGATTATTTACATGTTTTGCCTATCCCACATCTAAAGGTAAATGTAGTAGGACATACTCATAGAACAACTTGCCTTCGATTATCAAACCGAATGACCTCTAACATGTACTTCAACCTATCAACGATTCTTCTTATTTGATACATGTGTGACTATCAACTCCATTTATACTACCATCAGATCCATATTACTCGAATTACATGAGAAGGAAAATTAACATAACGTAACTAGTCATGCACGTACATTAATAACCAATAACATCACATCATATGACCAATGTGGGTTTCAAAACTTAAGACAAGTTTCACAAAAGTAGCCTAGAAAAAGTTGCTCTAAAGACATTTCACCCTTTTGGTATCATAATCATATACTCATATATGTTCACATTGTTTTCTCCTTCTCTTATGAAGCTAGAGACAATTGATACGAAACTCGAATACAATTATTTAGTGACAATGCATTCGGAGTTGGATATCCTTCATGGACGTATCTCAATCACCCAAAAAATTTGCCAAACTTATATCGTATCATTTTGATTTAGCTGCAATTTTACCAATAGTATAGCCATTTACCAATTGCATATGTTGTGGGTTGTGAAAAGCGGTTGAGTTTGATTTTGATTTAGTTTCAGTTTTATCTATAGTATAGCCATTTACTGGTCCTTTTTTTATTGAGTTATAAAAAGGTTACATATTCATTCTCTATACAGTTAAAGGCTTCTAAGGGCTCGGGATATGTAAGAAATTTGGTTTTGTTTCGGATCCGATTTTTAGTTTATCAATCAAAAGAGTGGAAGACTTCAACGAGCAATTTGCTTAACTCCATATTGCTTTCGATCAAAACATTTCAACCAGCATAAATCGATAACCACAACGCAAATTACTATACATCAAACTTGAATACTGCATAAAACTTTAATAATCCAATATCATTTGTAGTGAACTAGCTAAATTGAGCCACTTGAAGATTCAACATATGCTTCATGAAACTTGTACGATGGGACATGAAGAACACTTCTGTTTATTTGATTCATGTGGGACTAAAGACTTGTTTGTTTTTTTATAAAAAATGTAACCACGCCAAATTTTGTTATAACTTTTTTCTTTTTTCTTTTGAAGCTATTAGAAATTTGATACTCAAACACGCGTATTTAGTGTCAATGTTTGGAGTTGGATATCTCCCGCAACACAATTTATTTTTAAGATAAACGCTAAGAAAAAATTATTGTAAAATTTTGATGAGTGTTAGTTTATTTATATTTATCATTAAGTCGATTATAAGCAATATCATATCTATCATAGGCTATTAAAATGGAAAAAGCTGTAAATTTACATTAATTGCCATGTTCGCTATTTACTCCTCGTTTTTACGGTGAGCGAAACACAAACACAAAGAACATAATATTTATTTCAACTTGTGATATTTTTAAACTCCCGAAGTATATAAGGTAGCAAAATTTCATTCTTCCAACCAATGTGGGATTATAAAACTTTAAACAAGTCTCACAAACGTAACTTCATTAAAAAGTTTCTTTAGAGATATAACACCTTTTGTTGCCGAAATCATATATTATATATGTTCTCTTGTCTTATCAAGATAGAGAAAAGTGATACTAAGCTCGAATATGGTTATCTAGTTTTAGTTTTACGTATACTAAAGCCAATTACCAACTCCATATATTGTTGGTTGCGAGAAGCGGTTGAGCTTGATATTTAGCTTGAGTTTCAAGAAGGTGTTAATTAGTATTTGTTTTGTATATATTCCTTACAATTTTACTTTACTGGTCATTTTCTATCGAGTTATAAAAAGGTCACGTATTCATATCTTTATTTTTTACTTATACCAAATCCAGTTACCAAATGACCAGTAAAGTAAAGTTGCAATTGGTAACTGAATTTGGTATAAGTAAAAAATAAAGATATGATATAAGTTTAACCGAATTTCCGGGTGATTGAGGTACTATCCATGGAGTAAAGTTTTGGTTCATCAGTTTTGGTTTCATGCTTTTTTTTAACAGTTTTGGTTTGGTTCATTAATCATAGTTTCAGTTTTGGTTAGGTTCATTAGTTTTGGTTTTATGCTTTTTTTCAACAGTTTTGGTTTGGTTCATTAATCATAGTTTCAGTTTTGGTTAGGTTCATCAGTTTTGGTTTTATGCTTTTTTTTAAACAGTTTGGTTTAGTTCATGCTTTTGGTTTGGTTCGTCAGTTCATCAGTTTGGTTCATCCAGTTTAATAGTTAAAAACATTAACTATTAAAAAAAATCACTTTTTGAATCTTACATTAATAAAATGATTAATGATGCGTTGTGAGACAAAAATAGGGCATTTAGCTCAACTTTAACACTAAAAATCTAAGATATACATTTCATCAAACACCTTGTATGCAACAAATTTGAGTAACACACCATCTTTTACGTGTAATATCTTACCCATATGACATCGAATTTGAGTGATTTAAATTTCTGGGTAAAGAGTGAACAAAAATCTATAACTTTCATGCTTTAAGTTTTTCACGATTCAACATTTATGAAGGTAAAAAAAGGGCCGAAAATGCCAAAAAATCAAGAACTATTTGATATGCAAAAAAAAATTCTAAATATTTATACCAAATTACAGAGAATCGAATATAAAAAATTAAGGTGAAATCGGTTTTTTGTAAAAGTTTGTCGTTTGAAAGTTATTTGCGTTTGAAATTTGGGTGGAATAAAAAAAACAGGTTAAAATGACAAAAATACACCCTAAGCGAATTTAATAAGAAAAAAGAAAGGAGTGGATGGAGGACACTTGTCACATTTTCTAGCCTTTTTAATGCTAAGAAATACTATGTATTCCAAAGATAAATGCTAAGAAACAATTATTGTATAATTTGGATGAGTGTTAGTTCTTTTATATTTATAATTAAGTCAATTATAAGCAATATCAGATTTATCAACATCACATATATAAAAAGTTGTTTATTCACACCAATTATCATTCATGAGAATTCTAACGGCCAATGAAACTCACAAACAACAACATAATGGTTATTTCGACTTGTCATACATTCAAACACCCAAAGTATATAAGGAAGCACAATTTCATTCCTCCAACCAATGTGGGATTTAAACCCTAGAACAAGTCTCACACAACTAGCCCCATAAAAAAAGTTGCTCTAACTCTTTGTTTCCATATACTATTACATATGTTCTTTTCACACATTGTTTAGTTCTTCTCTTACCAAACTAGAGAAAATTGATACCAAACTTGAATACGGTTATTTAATCACAATGCAATTGAAGCTCGATATCCTCCATGGATAGTACCTCAATCACCCGAAAATTTGGTTAAACTTATATCATATCTTTATTTTTTACTTATACCAAATCCAGTTACCAATTGCACATGTTGGGTTGCGAGAAGCGGTTGAGATTGATCTTGAGTCTTAAGAGTGTGTTAGTTCTTCATTTTGCGTATACTCCTGATAATTTAAGTGGTCATTTTCTATTGGTTTACAAATGGAATGCGTTTGTGTTATAGTTATGCTTTCTGCAATGATTTGTTTTCGAATTCTTTACGGCAAGATTATGTTTTCTTAAAGGATTCTAAAGGCCCGGGATATGCAAAAAACCTTGTCTTCTTTAACAAGTTCACTATTTTTATCCTTAGCAAGTAACGACAGTAAGATCACGTCTGCCAACCCATATCATACTTTTTAGGTAGTGTTAAGATGCATTGTTTATTTCAGTTATAGAATCCGGCACAATTTGCATCCATTACCGCGTATTCTCTGTAGGTTTTCTAACTGTTATGGTAGGAGTGGGGATTGCAGGTTCGGTGACATGTCAAAACAAGTAGTTTTTTGTAGGAGTTGGGTACTCGGGTTGGGTTGACCAAAATATGTTCTATAATACTCTTTTATCAACATAGTGTCTCAAATATGATTATTTATCTCTTTGGATTACAATAAATGATAGGTAAGAGTGCTAGCACTTATTGTAGTCATCTGTTCTTGTGTTCTTGCTGTATATAGGTTCTTGTATATAGGTTCATTGTCTTTTTTTAAAATTACGATAAAATGTGGGAAAAGACATTGTTGAGGGGTACGAAAAGTGGTTGAGTTTACTATTCAGCTTGACTCTGAAGAGCAATACTATACCAAATTGAGACTACAATAGAACAATACTCATGACTCGTGACTATATTAAAAACTAAATACTATCGGAGCCGTATCCGATTTTTAGTTGATGAAGCAAAAGAGAGGAAGAGCACCCATAGTAAATAAGGAAGCACAATTTCATTCCTCCAAGCAATGTAGGATTCAAAACATAAAACAAGTCTCACAAAAGTAACCCAAATAAAAACGTTGCTCTAGTGACATGAGTCCATGACACCTTTTCTTCCCGTAATCATATACTCATATGTGCTCACATTGTTTTCTTCTTGTCTAATCAAGCTAGAGAAAATTGATATTAAACTCGAATACGATCATATAGTGACAATGCAATAGGTGTTAAATATCCTCCATGAATAGTACCTTAATCACCCGAGAATTTGGTCCAACTTATACCGTATCGTATTTATTTAGTTTTTAGTTTTAGTTATACTAAACCCAATTACAAATTGCATATGTTGTTGGTTGCGAAAAGAGGTTGAGTTTGATATTGAGCTTGAGTATTTGTTTTGCGTATATTCCTTACAGGTTTACATGTTGTTTTCTATCGAGTTTTAAAAAGTTTATATATTCATTTTTTATCGAGTTAAAGGCTTCTAATGTCTCGGGATATGTAGAAAATTGGTTTGTTTTCGGATCCGGTGTTTAGTTAATCAAGCAAAAACAGAGGAAGATTTCAACAAGAAATTTGATTAAGTCCCTTATGCAAATCACCATACATTTATGTTTTCTTAAAGGCTTCTAAGGGCTCAGTATATGTTGCAATTTGGTCTTCATCATAAAGTTGACTGAATTTATCCTTAGTTGGCATACTACACTTTCCTCCACGTTATTATGCCTAGACATTTTTCTTGTCATTTGTTTCTATGTTTTAAATTCGGGTATAATTCTTAGCCTTTCATTATGTTATTTTCTTTTTTATTGGATTTTTAATTCATGTCACGTATGTTGACAAAGATTGAAATGCATATATAGTATTAGATGAGATAT